>APFE030460937.1:0-17632 GCA_000404065.3 Pinus taeda
ACAAGCAAAACAGGCAAGAGGAGGAGGAAATTAGGCAAAAGTCAAAATGTTTATGGCTAAAAGCGGGGGATAAAAACACTGCTTTTTTCATAACAATTTAAAGATAGGAAGAGAAGGTAATCAAATCGACAAAATTCAAGTGGAAGGACATGAAATAAAGGGAATGGAAGAAATTAAAAAGGCAACTCATAACTATTATAAAAACCTCCTCTCCGTAGGGGACCAGCAAGTGGACAACGAAGACTTTCTTCAGAAAATTAGTAGCAAAATCAACGAACATCAAAACAGAGATTTAGAGAAAGAGGTCACAGAGGAGGAAATAAGAGTGACAATACGGAGCATGCACCCGGAAAAAGCTCTAGGGCCGGACGGTTTCACAATTTCCTTCTACAAGAACCATTGGGTAACAATCAAAAAAGATTTAGTGAGAATGATAAAAAACGTTTAAAAAAATAAAGTGGGAGAAAATACCAAAGCTTCACACTTGGCTCTCATTCCTAAAGAACCAAATCCTATCTCCTTTGATAGATATAGGCCAATCTCTCTATGCAACTCTTCCTACAAAATCATCACGAAAATCTTGGCTAATAGAGTGAAAAGAATTCTACCTTGCATCATCTCAGAAAACCAAGGAGGCTTTGTCCCAAAAAGACATATTACAAACAATGTAATTATAGTGCAGGAGGCCATACACAGTAGTATTCAAAGAAAGGAAAAGGGCATGGTCATAAAGTTGGATATGGCCAATGCTTTCGACAGAGTAAATCATAATTTTCTTGTGGTCGTCCTTCAAAATTTCGACTTTTCTTCCAAGTTCATAGATATTGTTATGGCATGTATCTCCACCCCCTAGATAGCACCATTGATCAATGGGAGGCCAAGTAGATATTTTCGAATTTGGAAGTGCCTTCCCTCCACTCTTTGCTGGCATCTATGGCTTGCCAGGAATAAGTGTATCTTCAAAGGCCAAAAGCCAAATATAGGGACCATTCTAGCCAAGACATGGGGTAAAATTTCGGAAATGATGAGTGCAAATGGAGTACCAAGTATGGATCTAAATAGTTTGCAGCAAGAAGAAAAGGATTAGTATTGCAAAGCCCTCATTAAAGGCTCAATGAGGAGCCAATCTCTAAAGAAGGTAGGAGGAAAAATTAGAGATTGGAAGCTTCGTGGGAATGACATGGAGATGGAGGAATGGATCAAAAATCAAAGAAAACATATTCTCTTCTGGGGCAGGTGATTAATTCTGGATCCGAAAGGCGAGGTAATAGCAGCATATGAATGGGGGCTAGGAACAATGACAAACGACAGGGCAGAGGCATACAGTTTGTTAATTGGTACCAATATCCTCAAAAAATATCAGTTAAAAGACCCTATAATAATTGGTGACTCGACAATTATAATAGCAACAATGGAAGTAGGGAGAAACTTCAAAAATGTAGCATTAAATAAAATTAGACAACGAGTTTTGGACAAGATAAAGAATTTGGGGAATGTTGTTTTTAAACATGTCCTCAGAACCCAAAATAAGGAGGCTGACTCATTGGCCAACAAGGCAGTGGACCGAAGAGCCGGAATGGTGAAAGAAAACCAAGATATTTATGAACAAGCAATCCCATAATTCGTCCCCTCAGGAGGACTGGTCTAAGGCTCAAAGTATAGTTAATCACATCAAATCAATTGAAGCAAGCAATCAAAATACAAACAAGCAGCAGGAGATACACCTGCACACAACAGGCAAAAAAATCTTAGTTAATCCTTCTCGTGTAGTGAAGAAAATCCTCATAATGAAGAAAAGGATGCATTGTGAATGGCACCAAAGCAAAAATCGTCTCCATGAACAGAACATGGTAGCTAAAGGTCATATCAGTCATGGCAGTGATCGCTCTGATTTGAATATAAATTCGGGCAAGTGCAGAAGTCAGGGGGATATACACGAGAAGGTCGAGAAGAGTCACAAGCTCAACATGCTCAGACAAGTCTATAAAAAGAATCACAAGCACATGAACCTTCATTATCAGAGACATCACTGGGAAATAGAAGTTAGAGAGCATCGAACACCAAGCAAAAAAGAGTGCTTGGATTCTAAGGCTCAGGCGGGAGGCATGCCAAGAGTGGTCAGCAATCTAAGGATCAATCTCAATACGCAAGAGCTGAGCAGCGGTAAGCAAGTTGATGAAATTATCAGAGGAAATAATCTCTATAGAAATTGTTCTGTTATGCAAGCTGATACTGATTGCAGGGCTATCATTGTGTTAAGAGTCTACATGCCCCTGTTAACAGAGACTCTATTTCTCACCTTTTCACAATCTACACCTCTCAAAACTCTTTCTTTTTAGCCCATTGATCTTCACCATGCTGATCAGAGCCAGGCTCATCAGAATAGAATACCGCGCCATTGTTTTCTCAAACAGTGTGATCTTCTTGTTCCGGCACCAGCCTCACTCATCCTTCAAAGCTGCACTCTCAGTCCTTTGCAAAAATTTAGAGTAGCCACTATGTTTTACTTCTTGTCGGTTCTCTCAGACTTCACTAGCCCCCTCAACATCCCATCCATTTGTAATTTTCAGTCTATAAGGCCTGAGATTATTACTCCTCGCTTTTCCATTTCTCAGAAGTAGATCAGCAAAGTCCCCAACATCAGCAAGAGAAAGCAGTCTTATTGGCATACTAAAAGGAACTCTTCAAAAGAAAAGAAGAGAGACCAAAGCAATCTTCTAGAAGGCCATTATAACAAAAAGCACAAAAGTTCTCAGTAAAAAAAACAGAGATCAAAAGAGTAATATAGTTGACAGGCCAGCAAAGATGTCTTGCAACCCCTTAGAAAAAGTGGAAAAAAACGAGAGCTGTGCAATGTGTGATGCCAATAGATTCATGATAGGTCGATTTATTCAAACACTCAAGGATCTTCATTCAGAGATGAAGAGCATAAATAACTACAAACAAATTGAAATTGAAAAACAAAGAGCAGAGATTGAAGAGATGAAGGACAAATGCAAGCATCTTGAGGATGCAGTTGACTACATCAACTCTTTGAACCAAAGCAAGCAGGGTGAAGCTTCCTGCAGATATAGTAAAAAGAAGGGACAGCAACCAGAGGACTCTGTGAACCAATTTTGGTGATCTTCATGCTTTCCTCCATCAATGCTTTGTAAATTTTGCTTGTTGCTTGGACAGTTTGTCAGACAATATGTGTTTTTAAATTTTCAGTACTTTAGAAACAAGGTCTCACATGATGAGGTAGGGATTGCATTCCCCTTTTGTTACTCTAGTAAAGACCTTTTTCAATCGGAACGTAATAGGACTTAGTCCTTCTTTTGTTCATTTTATAATACAAAAGTAACCGACCATGTTAAAAAATAAATAAATAATAATAATAATAATATCCATGATGGGGTGTTATCTTAGGACACCATAACGCCTCCCTATGTGGGGTGAGAGGATGTCGGTTCATTCCTAGTGTCATGATGTAGGTTTGTGCGATAACAAAGAGAGAGTATGAGTCGCTAATGCTTGATCATGCTAACTTGAAGGAAGTGATTATATGGGTGATATTAAGTCCACATATTATAGGTCTTGAGGAGAGTATTACGATTTTGAATGCATCGCATGGAGGGAACAAAAGGATTTCAAGGTGGAAATTAATAGGCCACTCAACCATATAGAGCCATGATGAAAAATATCATGTCAATTTGATCCATAAATTGTCATGGATATTCTACTAGATAATTCGTTACAACGAATATTCCATTGGACAATTCGTCACAAGTAGAGTTACAATATGGACTCTTCTAGAGTCTTATTCATCATGATCACATGGCTAGCCCCTTTTCCATGAATAATGGGGGCTAATGTGACATCCTTTCAAATTATGGTGGTGAAAATAGGAAGGTCAACTTCCGAGTGGCATAACTTTTGCATACAGACGCTGATTGAGGTGATTCTTGTGTTGTTGGAAATATATTTGTGTGTAGAATAGGGAAAAAAAGTGCAACACTAAATTTGTAAAATTTTACCTCCAAAAAGTGTCGTTTTATGCCTTAAATTGCTCCCGAAGGGTTTCAAACCTTAATTTTCCAAATTGGGTCTCGTTAGTAAAAATGGCCCCATGAGTTGATTCCTTTAGTTTTTCCACTTTGAAAACATTGAGATGGATGCCAAACAATATAATTATCCAATCTGAATCACACCTCTCCATTTTTGGAGGCTTTGGGTCCCCAAAAGCTTTTATTGAATGAGGTGAAGAAATTTATTCGCCACCTTCTCTCAAGTGTACCATATACCTTTGCTTTGAAGTTGTCCTTTCAACCCAATCTACTAAAGGTCATGTTGCCTTCTCTTGTAGTTTTGGACATCTTCAGCATAATAGTATCTTTTGTCAACTCTTCATGTGCATTTAGTGCCAAATCCTCTATAGAAGGTAGGACTTGTTCCTCTTCCTAATATAACATAGAAGGCTCGTAGAGTTTTAGATTCTTTACATTCACCACTATGTAAATTTGCATGTACAAAGGTAGTAAATTGAATCTATAGGCATTATCTCCCACCCTTTCCAATATCTCAAAGGGATCATATCACAGAGCCTTAATTTCCTTACTAGGACCCTGTGGCCTCTCCTTGTTCAACTCTAACCATACTTTGTCTCCCACCTTGAACGTCTTCTCTTTTGTGTGTTGATCATGTCTGGACTCATATTTTTTGTGTGACTTCTACGACGTCTCTTGTACTTGTATATGGATTTTCCAACTCTTCTCCGCAAATTTTCTAGGCCCCAAGGCATCCCCTGTAAGGATTCTCCCTTACTCCTCCTTGTTGCCCATATGAAATATCAAAGGCGAAGGTGGAAAATATCCAAAACAAGTTTCAAATGGGGACTTACTAGTAGAAGTGTCGACTACTCTATTATAAGTGTGTTATATATATACACCAAATGTTCATCCCAAGTCTTTGGATGCTTCTGATTGTAACCCCTCAAAAGTTGCACCAAATACCTGTTGACTACTTCCATCTACCCATCTATGTGTGGATGGTAGGTTGTAGACCTCTTTAGCTCCATGTCCATCTTATCCCATAATGTAGTCCAAAATGCACTGTGAAATCTTGTGCCCCTATCCGAAACGATGCTCCTTGGTATCCAAAAGTGCATCCAGGTCTGTCCAAATAATAAGTTTGTTGCTTCTTTCCCTATGATTGTCTTTTTACAAGGCAAACAAAGTAAATTATCAAACAAGAACTATACAAAACACCTTTCTTTTGAGGTAGCAAAAAATTATCCGATTTTGAAAAATGATTATTCATAATACACCTTTTTTTTGGAGCATATTTTTCACACTTAATTTTTTTTATGTATCAAGTATGACTATTTTTTTTAAATGTTGGTGATTTTCATGTTTTTGAAAAGTGTTGATGCAACATCAAAACCTTTTTTTAGAGGGTTAATTTTGACACTTTAAATTTTATAATGTGTTAAGTGTGGATAGTTTTTTTTAAATATTGGTGATTTTCATGCGGATTTTGAAGAGCATCAATATTTTTTTTAGGGTGTATTTTTGACACTTTAAATTTTCTCATGCCCTAAGTATGAACATTTTTTTTTAAATGTTGATTATTTAACCATTTTTCAAGTTGTCTTATTCGTCTTCTTATTTTTTGTCCTAAGATGTTTGTTTTTTAAGGGTTTTCCAACCTGGTTTGTTTTTCTTCGCAATGTTTTTTTAATATTATTTTTATCTTTATTTTTTTGAATTGTTTTAAAAAATAATAACATTATATTTTAAGCTTAAGATTTTTTTTATATATTATATGTTTAATTAATACTTCAATACACATAAAATAATTGTCACTAAAAAATAAATAGTTGACAAAAAATACGCATTTTGTATATAGATATAATTAAAAAAATATGTATTTCATGACATTTTTCGCTAAAAATGACATGTTAAATGAAAGACTTTTATGAAATTTTTGAATAAAAAAATTGGAAAAATAACAAATTTTATGAATTTTATATCCAAAGATGATGAGATATGGATTCTTTTTTTTTTACCAAAAAAAAACCTCGAGATAAAAATTTAAGTAAAGATAACAAATTTATGAAAAAAAAAAACCCTTAAAATAAAATATAAATTAAAATTAAAAAATATAAAAACATTGAAAATTAAAACATAAAAAATATAAAACATTAAAAGCAATGTTTTTTTTTTTTTTTTCAAAATAAAAAAATATTGAAAAAACATTAAATAAATTTATTAAAAAAACACACATTAAATTCAATTATAAAAAATTTAAAAAAATAATTAACTAAAAAAATAAAATAAAACATAAAATACTTTAAAAAATAAAGTAATTATTAATTAATAAAATAAAACATTTAGAAAAAAAAAAATCTCGGGACCCTAGGGGGGGCGATGACAAATTCCTGCCCAAGGCCGATGGGCCTCGATTTTATTTTATCTTTAATGTTTATATATAGTAATACATATATATATATATATAGTATATAATATTATATATAAATATATATATTAAAATGTTTTATTTATTTATCTTAATGTTTGTTTTTTTGTTTTTGTGTTTTTTGTTTTTGTTTTTGTCTTTGTTTTTTTTGTAAGAATGGAGGCTATATATATATATATTAAAATGTTTTATTTATTTATTTTTTAATGTTTGTTTGTTTGTTTTTTATTTTTATTTTTTGTAGAATTGAGGCTTCTGTGATCCATATCAAATTTACGAGAGATTTTTCGGCGACAATCACATGAAATATCATTTGTCAATGCGTTTCGAACCAACCATTGTGGTCCATCGTCAGGATAAGTTGAAGAAACAGATCTAGCTATGCACGTTAAATAGTTTGAGCAGAGCCTCCAACAGCTAACTTGACCAATGGCTAAATTTGACTTTTGGACCAGGGTCATAATTTTTTTATTATAAATTAAATGGAAGTTAGTTATATTAGGTGACCATATATATATATATATATAATATAATAATAATAATATAATATATAATTTTAATTGTTGTTAAGTTAATAGTTAGTTAAAAAGTATTATTTAATAATCATAAAAATTATAATTATTTAATATTTAAATTAGTGGTCTTTCCTTTATATATATATATATATATTATATATATTATATATATAATATATATATATATATTATATATATATATATATAAAGAATTTTAAATAGGTTGTTAAGCTAATAATTCGTTAAAAGGTATGAATTTAATAAATACACAAAATATATCCAGATGCGGGTGCTCCTCGGATGCTTGCCCAGCACGCATAGTGCCCTCACGGCAGCTGGCTGCACACTTGTTCGCATTTAAGAATGCAGATCTCATAGCAGAAATTCGATCTTGGGTCATTGTGCGATGTGAATATGGTTCCATCCGGAATTAATGGTTGTCAGTGGAGTGCAGGGGCATTTATGTCTCATAGTTGGCCAGCCATGAGGACTCACAGCCTTAAAGCGACCCAGCTCCTTCCCCACCTTTGGCATTTCCCGTCTCTGAGCACTGTCAAGTCTGTTCGCAGGTTTCATTCCCCTCGCGTCAAGTCTATCTCGCAGGTTTCCTTCCCCTTCCTCAATCCTCATCTGTTCGGCTCTCCCAGACACAAGCAAGTGTTTGAAATGCCTCGACGCAGAGGAATACCACGCAGAGGGGGTTCTTCGGCTCCCAGAGGTCGAGCCTCACTCTTCCCTTCTCCGAATATTATTCCAATCTCTTCTGCTTCTCCGTCTTCACCCCCCCCGCCCAATCCATCCAGCCAGACCCCGAACACCTCCTTTCAGACCTCCCGTTTCACCTTCCGTAGTCGACTGAATAGGCCAGTGGTAACTATCACGACTACCATTCTGGTGGCGGAAGAGGCAGAACAGCAAGATGATCCGACTATCTCTTCATCTACCCAATCTCCGGAGAAAATTATGGCTCAGGATACCACCCGTCAAAGGACTCCAACTCAGGAAGAAGTTCTGGTTTGTGGTCCTGTACAACATGATTTTGGAATTCTTCATCTAGTAACTCCTACTGAGGGCGGAGCGGAAGGCACTGAAGAAGTAACCTGGGTCGCCGCACCAAGCAAGCATGCTGAGCAGGACACTTACCCTCAGACCCCGCATGACTAACTGTCTCCATCACGCAATCTGGTTTCTCCATCTCCAAGGTCTAAGTTTTGATTTTAGAACCTCTGTTACTGTCTTTTTTATGCTATATGGTTATGCTGCAAGTTTCTGTTGGTTCATATCCCGACCTTATCAAGGTTTTATGGAATTCTGGTGGCTGTTACCACTTTTTTGGAAACTTTGTTGTGCGCATTTTTGCCACAGAATCCTGAGGTTGTAATCATTCTCTTAAGCGCAATTTTGCATTGTAAGGAGAGGTTAACTAGAAGCAGCTCATATCATTGTAGTAGAGGGATTATCTATCCATGTTCATCTGCTCCTTTCTGAACTCTGTTTTATTCCCAATTTGGCAAAAATCTCCAGATAATGCTGTCGAGGGTTGGATCACACACCCTCTGAGGTTGCGACCTCACTGTAAATATCTATTTTTTTCTTATTAATAGAAATAGTCTTTATTCAGAAAAAAAATAAAAAAAAATACACAAAATATGTAAATATTAGAACGAGAAAATAATATTAAGTTAAATTGAATATCTATTTGTTAAATTAACCTAATAAAAAAAAAACAAACAACTTAAATTATCCAGATTTAAATTAATTGTATATATGAATATACCTACAGGATTAAACTACCTTATATTTTTTTTTTTTTTTTAATTAAGATCGTAGTTAGTTATAAAAGGTACTAATAGTATAAAAATATTAAAATAAGCCAAGGGGTGGAAAGAATAAAAATATTTTAATTAATCAGAAAAAATAATTGTATATGTTAAATTGACTTAATATTATAATTATCTAACAATTCCAAAAAAAAATAAAATATATGAGCCAAAAAACGAGGGGGGGGTGCGGAAAAGCGACTAGGAAGAGAGTGCTGAGACCCAACACCTATTGATTTTTCAGCCATCCTCTTTATTGAGATTGCTCGGCCTCTTTTCAATCTCAAGAGCTTCCCTAAATTTCCGATGATGGAACTGCGAAACTCTAGCAATAACACTAGCCTCCTCAATACAAACATGATGATTGGTTTTTTCCGCATGTTCAGCTAAAGCGGAAGACTTTGCTCTTCTATGCTTAAGGTCAGCTGTGTGCTCACTAATCCTTTGATTAATGGAGCGACCAGTCTCACCAATATAGGGGGTCCCATAGGAACAAGGGATAATATATACCCCTTTCATATCTTTAGGGTCGATAGGATCCTTTGCTGATGTGAGGGACATATGAATGGTGTTAAGGGGCCTAAAGGTCATGAAGACACTATGCATCTTGAGAATCCTAGCAATCTTATCAGTGGTCCCCTGCTTATATTGTAATTAGTTTGGGTCAAAATGCTTTGACTCTTAACTAATTTGCAAATTTTTAGAAATTATTTCTGATGTTTATTAAAGTTATGGTAAAATTAAATATTAAACTCATTTTTTATTAATTATTTTTTTGTTTGAATTTTTAAAAATTGAATATCTATTTTTTGATTGGTGGATAACTAATTTTATGTGGTTTAAAATTAAATTTTTTAGAATTAAAAATTGTTAAAAAAATTATATCTCTAATCGTGAAATGTCCAAAATTAATTATCGATTTTTCCCCAAATTTACGGATTTTCCATAATTAATATTTTCTTAAAAAAAACAATTGTCTTTACGGTTCGAGCTTTTACTAATCATGAAAAACTTGTCGATTTAAAAATCAAAAGCAACAACGTTGCATATTACGCTGATTTTCCCTTGCTGATTTTCTTCATATTTTTCCTTTGCTGCCTTTTATTATTTAATGGACTTGGTTCAATATTTTCCTCAATAAACCTTACCTATATTATATAATTTTACAATTCAATTTTAAATCATGATGCAATATAAAAAATATAATTTAAGTCAACACTACAATAAACGAGGGCTACATAGTAGCTAGTACCTGCCGCTTAGCTTAAATATAACTTAATTAAACAAAAAACAAAAAACACAAAAATTTCATCACAAAAATAAAACAACTAATAAATTACTGTATTGTTGAATGAAATATGATTAACTAATATTGTTTATATTAACATACATATATCTATGTGTGTGTGTGTTTTATTTTTATTAATATATATAATAATGATATTAAATCTAGTAAAATATGTTTTAAAATATAATAATAAGTCATTTTCTAATTGAAAATATTGTGAAAAAATTATAATTCATGAAATAGAAAGAAGAAAAAAGGAAATAAAAACAAAAATTAGTAACTAATAGAAATGAAAGTTACTAAACAACCCATAATAATACCTCAACCAATCATCTTACAAATAAATAAATTTAAATAATAATAAAAAAATAACAAAAATTGAATTCCTAATGTTAAATTATGCATAAGCTTCATAATTGTTTGGTCAAAGGCAAACTATACCCAATCAAAAGGAAAAATTGAATGTGTACCTGCGGATATAATATGATTTTATCTTTTGTCTTAACAATTTTAATCATAACTTAATACTAGACATTGTAATCTTTTATATCAGATATTTTATTACATATGAATTTTATGAGAGATTTTTCAGCGTAAATCACATGATATTTCATTTGTCGACGCGTTTCGAACCAACCAGTGTGCTTCATCCTTAGGACAAGTTGAAGAATCAAATCTAGGTTGCATGTTAAATAGATGGAGCAGAACATCCAATGACTAGAATTTTTGACCATGCAATGACTATATTGACTAGTTAATGACTATATTTGATTAGGAAACGGCTAGTTGGACCAAACTCAGGGAAAAGGGAGCATAACTATATTTAATTAAAAATTAAAAATTAAATAAGTTAAAGTTATTGAATTAAATAATTACTAAATTAATAATTATTATACTATATTAATGAAAAAGTTAATGGAAATATGAAATTAACATAAAAGGTATCAACAATTCAATATATTATTTTAAATTATATATATATTATATATAATATTAATAATATATATATTAAATAAATTAATTTAAGTATTATATATAGAATAATATTTTTAATTGTTAAATTCTTTTAATTATAAATTAATAAAACATATTATCATAGATCGATTTCAGTATTAAAGAAATTATTTTTCTTTATTAATTAAGTTAAAATTTAGTATATAACTAATAGCTTAAACTAAATGCTATTAAAGTATCTTGTACTATATAACCAACCCACCAAAGAGGATCAAAGAACAAAGGTAAAAGAGAGACAATTAAAGGATAACAAGGGGAAACTAACTTATAAGAAAACTAGTACAAGCTCTATAAAGAAGGAGGGGAGGAAGTGAAGAACACGACTAGGAAGTGAGGGCTGGGATCCAACAACTACTGATCTTCCAGCCGTTTTCTCTATTGATATTGCTCGACAGTTTTTCAATCTCAAGGGCTTCCCTAAATTTACGGTGATGAAACTGCGAAACTCTAGCAATAACACTCGCCTCTTCGATACAAACATGATGTTTGGTTTTCTCCGCATGCTCTGCTAAAGCGGAAGACTTGGTTCTCTTATGCTTAAGGTTAGCTGCGTGTTCACTAATCCTCTGATTAATGGAGCGTCCAGTCTCACCAATATAGGGGGTCCCACAGGAACAAGGAATAATATAGACCCCCTTCATGTCCTTAGGGTCGATAGGATTCTTCATTGATCTGGGGGACTTACAAATGGTGTTAAGGGGTCTACATTACATAGAAAAGCCATTACATATGAATTGTTTGCCACACGATTAAGAGGACACATGATACTTCATATCAATTTGATTTTCCCATCATAGAAATTCTACCATAGATTCTTTATTTGCCGCTAAAGGATGGGTATAAATTTAAAGCTAAATAAATAGTTTGTTACAATAAATAGTTTTGTTTTTAAATATTTATTTTATTTATACGATAAAGATACTAGACATTGTAATTTCTCCTCCTTATTTGAATAAAGTTTTCACTTTTGTAACAAGTGATGATGTTGGGGTTAATGTTTCATCCAAAATTACCTATGCACCTATCCCTATTTTGCTCCAAGGTTATCTAGTCCATTAATTACTTCTCTTACTTCCCTTAGTTGTATTCAAATGTGTTTCATTATTAGATTTATGAATTTGTTCAAGCATTCAATACTTGTTATCAAATATTTTTTTACATAAGAGGTAGGTACTAAGCCTATTACACTTGTTTATGTTTTTTTTTGTCTTTTTTTTAATATATATTTTATTTAGTTTTTATTATTTTTCTAATTTTTTGTGTTTTTTTGTTTCTGTTTTTCAATGTTTAATTTTTTGTTTTCTTTTGTATTTTTCAAATATATATATATATTTTGCAGGGTTTGTGTCAATCCTCGACTAGCAACCCAATTCCATTATGTGTTAATTTCATAGTTGATTTAAATTTTTTCATTATAATGGATCGAGTCTGCCCCCACAATGTTTCGATTTCATGGTTGGCCTTTAAGTTTTCATTACAATGGATTGAGTTAACCTACATTGCATGTCAATTTGATGTTTGATTTTTAATTTTTTGTTGCAATGTGTCAAGTTGTCTTAGGCTAAGATTTTAAAATTGCTATACTTTTAACATTTAAAAAATAAATTACTCTTGGTGGAAGGGCTCTTTTATTCAAGTGTTCATTTTTAAAGTTTTTTTAGTCACAAAATTTTCCCATAATACCATGGTTGAAATACGTTGAAAACTTAAGGTTTTGTAGTCATGATCTTTGGTTTTAATTACATGGTTGAAAATTTGTCAAAATTTTTAAGTTTTTCTAGGTTATGATATTTTATCTTTAATGCTATGGTTGAAAACATTTATAAGTATTTTTTCTTTAACACCATGGCTAAAAATTGTTTGAATTTTAAGGCTTTTCACATAGGTGATATTTTATCTTTAATGTCATGCCTGAAAATTGTTGGAATTTTAAGTCTTTTTAAAGTCGTCATATTTCATGTTTAATGCCATGTCTGAAAATCGTTGGAATTTTAAGGTTTTTCGAAGTCATGATATTTTATCTTTATCGTCATTATTAAAAAATGTTGAAAATTTACTCTCTAAATAATAATAATAATAATAATAATAATAATAATAATATATATATATATATATATATAATATATAATATAAATATATATATATATATATAATATATATATTTAATTTATTATTTATTTATTATTTATTTATTATTATTTTATTATTTTATTTTTATTTTTTTTTTATGTTTTCAGAGTGTTTTGCACAAAAAAATGGCTTTTACTGCCATTTTTAAAAAATATTGAAAATTTACGCCGAAAAAAAAGAAATGTTATTCCAGCATCAATTTGGGGACTTTTTGCTAGAGTTCTTGTTTGTAGTTTATTTTGTTGGCATCATACACATATCTTGTTGAACCTGTCAACTGCGACAAATAAGTATACATGTCCCTCCTTGGTTGTTAATAAACCTCCCACAAAGTCAATGGAAATTCTTTCCCAAGGATGAGTGGGTATAGGTAAGGGGTGATACCTTGTTTCCTCTTATTAGGCTTGTTGGTACAACAAAGCATGCATCCTCTTATGAACCTACCTACCTACTCCTACATATTGGGCCAATAAACATACCTCTGCAAGTTGGTTATTATCTTCCCTACACCAAAGTGCCACACAATCTTAGAGGTGTGAGCCTCTCTAATCAACTGCAACTACTCACCTTTGGGAACACATAACTTATCCATCCTATAGAGTAACTTATCTTGGAGATGGTAGTTAATTGAGTTGTCACCATCGTGCACATGAATCTAGGTCTGCAATTGATGAAACACCTCCTTGAAGTCCTCATCCTCTGAAGATGCCTCTTTGTGTGCATCTTAGTTGAATGGATCCATGTGAATTAGAGTTCCCAAAGCTATGATTTGATGTGGGTGGATTTGAAAGCATGTCAGCTAACTTGTTTTTGTTGCCCTTCTTATACTCGATGACTAAATGAAACTATTGCAGAAACCCCATCCACTTGTATTATCTGACATGTTGTAGCTTAGTCTGGGCCTATAGGTACTGCAATGGTTGGTGATATGTGTGGATTAATATCTCCTTTCCCATAAGACAATGTTTCCACTTCTTCATAGCTTGCACCAATGCATAGAGCTCCTTATCATAGGTAGGGTAGTTAAGAACTGACCTAAGAAATACTTTGAAATGGTAGCATACAAGCCTTCCTCACTGCATCAAGACCATTCCCATAGCAAACACACTCGCATCTATCTCCACTTTGAAGGGCTGCAATAAGTTTGGTAATGCCATATTGGTGTTTGAATCATCTTCTTCTTTAGCTCCTCAGAGGCCCTCTAATAACCCTTTCCCCACAAGAAACTCTTGCCCCTTGTTATTATCGTGTGGAATGGTCCCACTACCTCTAAAATGAGGTTATGAATTTCCTTAAGTACTGTGTTGCCTTAATGAAACTCTTAACCTCATAAATATAAATAGGAACTAGTAAGAGGTCTAGCAGTGAGGTGCAACGCCATGTGTTCAACCAGTTAACTGATAAATCATCCATAATTAACTCATGCATGCATGAAATTTGAGTTACGCAGTTGAGATTGGAGTTTAAGGGCAATGTACTATCAATTGTATAATTTTCTGAGTTGTACATGTGGTGCATGAAGTTAAAGAAGGGCCTATATGGATTGCACAATTTAGGATGAGGATTTCCCTAATTAATAGGGGGCTAATTCCTTGAGAGACAACACAAGGAAATAGGAGCTTGGCAGGCAACAAATTTGGCTAAGTATTAGCCAGAGTAAGCTTGTGAGGTAGTGAGATAGATTGTACTTGTCCAAAAATTGTTCAAGTTGAACAAGCATTGTATTTTCTTCTCTATTTCTCTGATCTAATGCAATATACATATGGGAAGGGGTTTTGAACAAAAATCTTTCCCCTTAGGTAAATCTTTGAGCATATGTGATTGAATCTTATCTCATGTTTTGTGATTTCTTGATCGATTAATTGTTTTCGCTAATGAGTAGAGTAGATTAAAGTCTTTTGTTTTAACACATTAATAAGCAGTTTGAATCTACAAGGAATTTGTAAATGGTATTAGAAAAGGAATTACAATAGAAAAGAAGAATTTGAGTTTTTCTTTGTAGGTAAATCTAATTCGCAATATCATTCTTCAGAGCCAACAGGATGTCGTTTTTTGGATTGAGACTTGAGTATTCCCTTGAGGGTAGCTTGAATTATATTGCTTGGAAGGATAGGATGGAGGTTGTCTTGGAATATAACGAGCTGAAGGAATTCATAGACAATGATATTTCTAATCCTCCAACAATTGATGCTCAATATTTGGTAGAGTGGAAGAAATGCGTGGCAAAGGCGAGGAGGATCATACTAGAAGGAGTTCGAGATCATATTCTCTTGAATCTCCACAGGAAGGAAAATCCATATGCAATGTGGAAAGCCTTGATAGACTTGTTTCAGAACAAGAATGACCACAAGAAGTTGACACTTAAGGACAAGCTTCGAAATATCAAGATGGAGAAGGGAGACACAATACCAAAGTATCTGAGCAGGTTCACCCAATGTTAGGATGAACTTGGGAGTGTTGGTATTACAACAGTTGAAGATGGTCTGGTAAGCCTAATATTTCTAGGCCTTCCAAAGAGTTGGCACAACTACCAGGGTTCGGTAAATGGGAGGGAGAAGCTACCAAATTGGGAGCGATTGTGGTATGACTTGGTGCAAGAAGAAATAAGGTGAAACACCAGAGATGGAATCGCATCCAAGCATGATGATGAGGAGAATTGTGCCTTGGCTAGAAAAGCAAAGAAAGGGAAAGGAAAGAAATCCCAATCCAAAGCATATTCTGGTCAGGCAGGCAAGAAGAAGGACTTGTCGAAGATTAAATGTTTTCACTGTCATGAGATGGGACACTATGCCACAAAGTGTCTGCACAAGAAGGTCAGTAAGAAGCCCTTCGAAGGATAGATAGGTGAAGCTCTAGCTTCACAATTCGAGTTGGATTTCACACTAATTTCATGCATGGTGGCATCGATGATGGGTAGTGTGTGGTATCTGGATAATGGAGCCTCATTCCATATGATGGGGAACAAATAATTTTTCAGTGACTTGGAGGAGAAGGACCTCCATATGCACATCGAGATGGGAGATGATGGAAGGTATAACACGACCATTATTGGTACAATTATTGGGTGTGTGTTATATTATTTCCACGACTATTTGCACGCTCTAGGTGTAACACCCCAGGAAAATATTTTTGGACCCTATATTAGGTGGGCGAACCTACCTATGGTTTTGTGCATGGATTTTGCACATGGTTTTGGGCATGGTGGTTTTCTTCCCATGGTATTTTGTAGATATGATTAAGGGAACTATGGTTATGTTCGAATACAAGGTTAATGGATCAGGGTTTATGAATGCTTCGACATGTATATATATGTATTGTAACATTTAAAGGAACATAATGAAAAATCAATCTGGCAGTCCAGGTTTTGGGATCTAGGGGAAATATCTATGTGTTTGTTTTATATTCTCGTAATTTTATATTTTCTGTTTTTAGAATTCGTCTGTAGGTAATTTCTATACAGGGTTAAAACCTACAACAATTACTTTTCAGAGGGTGTTTGGTTCTCCTCTCACATTAAAAGATGTCATGCATGTTTCGTGTCTGAAGAATAATTTAATTTCAATTGCTATGTTAAAAGATCATGGCTACGATGTGATATTTAGCAATGGAAAGGCTTTCCTTAGATATATCTCCATGGGATAAGTGAAGTAGATTAGGGTTCGAGTGAAGAACCTATACAAAGTGGAGGTAGAAGACAATGCTTCCTTGAGCATGAAAGCAAAGAAGGTGCAAAGATGGGACATCAGTAAATTATGGCATAGGAGACTTCACCATTTGCACAATGTGTTGAAGTTTCTAAGTCTACCAGTTAGAAACCCTCCATGCACTTTATTGATTTATTCCCACCCACTTATTTCGTTACTTAACAAGTTATTTATAATGTAAATACTGAAAATAAACACTAGTGCATGCTCAACATATTACAGATCATCAATTGAAGGAAACATAAACAATCACACCAAATGACATCGTTATTTTTTGACCAATGTCCCCGGAAAAACCCAATGTGGGAAAAATGATGCAGCTATCTGAGGGTTTTCTTATTAAGCAATTTCAGAGTACAATCTCGGTGCCAAATCCGGCTTACCCAACAAAGAATTTCCTTGGCAGTAGTACCTCTCAGTCTGAGACAAATGTCCCGATTGAAACCCTGGAAAAACCCTCCGGCAGCTCCTCAGCTCCAATCTACCCCAGAAACCCTAGCGTCTGCCTCTCTAGACTACGTCAGCCTCTCTCTACCTAGCACTAGCCGTGTGTCACCCTGAAATGGTCTGCGTCAGCCTTAGGAGGCCCTGCGTTAGCCTTCTAGCACTTTGCATCAGCAATTTTGGCCTCTTTGAAGCACTGCGCAGCTCTTGCCTGCCCCTGCGTGGCCCTACGTGAGCTCTGGGTGCTACTGCATCACTCTC
>APFE030460952.1:0-11254 GCA_000404065.3 Pinus taeda
CTAATATTATTATTATATGTGAAAGTTCCATCCATATAGACACCATTGACAACCACTTGCCCCAATAGTGGAACATTATAATAAAGAACACCTGCTCCTCTAAAGAATCATACTCACTCTACCCTGTGGAGAAGCCAAGGCTCATCAAAATACTCCCAACCCTTTTCTGAGCCCAAGCCTAGCCAAAATATTGGATCCCAAAATATTTTTCTATGAGTTATGAGGTTCTATTTATAACAAAGTGTGGGGTGACCCTTGACATTCCCCTTTGTGACTCTTTGACTACCCTCATGAATCTTCAACTTCCTTACAAGTAACTCATTACATAACATGATGACCTTTCACATTCCACTAATGACACTTGGAATTTCACTTACAACATATTTACAAATAATATTACATTTTCCACAAGACAAAATAGGCTAGATACAACCTAACAAGACAAAACACTATGACTCCGAAGTTTGGGGAAATACCAAATCGTCAACCTCCACTTGGTGCGTCTCGGTCACATATTGATGCCACGCTTGGTACTGTGTGATGATGTCCCCAAATTGTTTGATGGTGTCTTTCTGGCAGCAGACTCTTTCCTCAACAATATCTGAGTATATGGTCTTGGAACCTATGTCCAACTCATCCTGAAGCATGCACAACATGGTGTTGACCATGACCGGACCACCAATGTACTTTTGCATGTTATGTGCGCTCAGCTCCAAGTCTTCCCTGGTGACTTCTCGCCTTAGTTGCTCCATGTACTCATCAATCTCTAGCCAGAATTTGTTCTTGGGTCAAACCTTAGTGAGGGAACCGATTGATGGAATCATGTGCATTCTCACCATGACATCCATAATTTTATACAACTGTGCATATGACGCATATATGCTGCTGACAAATGGGGTGAGTTTCTCAAAGTTATGGATCAACATCCGGACTTTTTCTTTCTCCATCTCTACCTGTGGCTTCGTCTTCTTCGGAAAGTGATGCAGGGCCCCTTTGTACTGCATTGTCCACTCTTGCACATTGGCAGTGGCAAAATGTATGTTCCTGAGAGTTTAAACAAACTCTTTTCTCAGCTATTGTAAGCCATGCACATAGAAAACTACTTTACGCACTCTAGTCTTGAAGTTGTTATGTCTGTTCCCTGGGAACCTACAAGTTCTTTGCTACTTGTTCATTCTCAGTCATCAGGTTCTCAACATTTGAGCTTGCTTCTTCTGCATAGGCCAAGTTGGCTTAGGAAATGGCAGTTGGATGTTTCTTGGTGTCTGAGACTGTCACCATTTCCTTGATGAATGTCCTCCTCTTCTTCTGGTTGTTCCAACTCTTTGACCTGTATCGGTGTTTTTTCCTCCATCATCGCACTTTGCCTTTGTTCTTCTTCCTGTATTTGCTTCTCTTCCTGTTATTTCTTCCTCAGCTCCTGTTCCATTGTATACTCCTAGATTCTTTTTTTCTTGCTACGATCCCAATTCTGCTACCTACAATCTGTGATTTTCTCTCTTCCTTGGCTATGCTATCTTTGTCCTTTACTTCCTTTTGCTTCTACTGCCAAAGCTTCCTGCATGAAGATTGAATCCACTTTCACTCAGCAACTTTTTTCTCCCTTTCTTATGTCAACAACTTCCTCTTTCCCTGATCTTGCACTAGATTGATGCCTTCTGCAACTACTGCTGGACTTGCTACCATGTTAATGTTGACTCCTTTTCTATGAACAACTGAGTGTCCACATATATTGGTGAGTAAATTGGTGCTTTCTCAACTGCTTCCCCAGTGCTACTTTTAGTGGTCTCTCTTGAAGCAACTCTCTTTGGTGCCATGGTACAATTACTATTGGAGATAAGTTCTTCATGAGTGTGGTATTTGTGGGATAGAAAGGACATTCATGACAAGAAAACATTAGCTCTTACAAATCTAACTTCATAGCATGATCAAGCAGTCAGTGTGGAAGCTTGATGATTGGAACTGCGCAATGCACAGTTCAGTTTGGGCCAGGGCCTAGGAGAGACTGCGCATTGTGCAATCTTAGTGGCCAAGCTAGGAGACTGGCTCCTAGAACCGCGTAGTGCACAGTTGGAGCTAGGCTAGGAAAGGCTCTGCGCAATTCCAGAATACAAGGTAGAAGGCTTGAGCTCCCAGATTGCGCAAAGCATGGAGTGAAGTGTGAGGTCCGAGCAAGGGGAGCCTAGATCTGTCCATGGGGAGTGTGAAAATAAAGAATATCTGAAGGATGATGTGATGCTAAGTGAAAATATAACTAGATGTTGATGCATGCATGTGAAACAAGTGCAACAATTGATTAAACTGAAGGAAAACAAAGCATGTGAAGAGAGTCGCCCCAATAATGACCATTGGTGCAAAAATGGGAAAACTCATGCGACACTTGAGAAAGGTAATCTATAAATTGAAACACCACTTATAAAAGCTAAAAAAAGTTAAAACTCCAGTAGTCATTCAAAAAAACACGTGAAACAACACTCACACAAGCTAAATAACAAAAAACAACAGAAAAAGCGACAACAGATGATAAAAGCAAAACTCACTTGGAAAACTAACAACAATTCTTTGAAGGCTCCTTAATCTTCTCGGGAATGTTAGAGCTTGATGATTGAATGTACAAGTGAGATCAAGATGTGTAAATTCCATATAATTGAGCAAATTGGAATTTATGATGCACACGCCTAAGATTAAGGACAAAATCGACACTTGGGAAACTTCTAAGGATATCAATGTGCCACCTTGAGGAAACTAATAATAGATCCCTACTTCCTAGGGATTCTTTGTTCCCTTTATTTCTCATTCTTTTCCTGGGAGAAAACTACCATGCATTGCCCAACAATATTGCATAGTGTTGGGAAGGGTTGGGAAACTCTTTGGCTCATGCACTATGTAGTTTCAGGGCACAGTGGGTTCAACTCAATTTTTGGGATGAGTGGCTCTAGGCTCCCTCTCATGTTTTGTGCAATTTCCCAACTGAAGGTTGGCTATCATCTAGTTTTGCATAATTCTTGAGCTCAAGGCTCACTATTAGCTTGGTATATGCAATTCCCGAGAGCAAGGCTAGTTGTCCTCAAGAATTGCGTAGTTCTCTAAGGAAAGCTTGAAACTGGATCAATACCAAGTCAAGAGATCGGATTTTGTGTTAGACGGTAAAACAAGTAAGCAAACACAAGCGAATATATAAGGGATGAGGCTCAATCAAAGCATAAGTACTTGGATTTGTGTGAAATAAGATGCTATGGTTTATAAGGGAGGCTCCAAAATGAATCATGGGAAAACTTTTGGAGGGTGGTTGTAGCTGCTACAATAGACCCCTACTATCCATGACAGACATTTCATCAAACATGTCACAAATATGTAATCTATAGGCCATAACAATAGATTTGAGCATAGGGGTCACATGTTTATCTAAGATTCACAAATAAGCATTGTTTTCATATCACAATAGTTGTAATATCATGTATTAGATCATACATTCATTTTCTAATCAAAACATGATGAGAGAGATGCATCAAGTATGTCATAAAACATAACTCATAACCAACATGTAACCAATATAAATAACAAGGATACAACAACTATAAAAAATCACATATGAACCAATACATTTACACATGACCTACTAAGGAGAAGGAACTCTTATTATTGAATGCATAAGCCAACTAGGTCTAGGACTTCCACTAACAACCCAACCATAGATTGAGTTGGAATGAATATTTCTTTCAACTAATCACCCTTGTGCCATATTCCAAGTATGAATGTGGGACTCACAACAAAACCAATCTAGGTTTCCTTAGGATTTTCCACAATCCCCACTAGATCACTAGGCCCTAAACAACCATGGATGCCTCTAGATCTCTCCACCTACACCATGAGGAATTTTCCTGTCTCCTAGTCTCTAGGATTTGCCATATATCCCACCATTCACCGGTTGAGGATTCTCAGGGCTAATCAAGACTCCACCCTCTAGGATTTATCGTATATCCCACCATTCACTGATCAAGGATACCTAGGCCTCATCAAGGGAACACACCCATAGGCTTTACTGTATATCCTACCATTCACCAATCGAGGATTCCTAGGCCCACTGAGGTACACAAAATCTAGCTTTACCACAATCTCACCTTCTCCAATCCAGGGATTCCTAGGAATTATGTTCTTCTTCAGAGACCACCTCACTTAGTTACGAAACCATCCAGTAATCCAACTTAACCAAAAAAAGAGAACCCATCACACCACGACTATCCAAAATTGGCAAGGAAAGGCTAAAAATCACTGGCACACCTGGCATACTCATGCCAATGACAACAAGAGAACCAAATACACACATTCATGTACCATGCATGCCAAATCTAGCAAGCAAATCACACGTGCAAACCGATACCTACCAGTAGTCCTGTTGTAGCCACCTGATCCTACTCTTCCTTGCTTGATCTTTGATTCCTTTTTCCTTCTTTGTCCTTCCTTTTCTTTCCTTGATCCAATGCTAGAGTCCTCCAAGAATGATCTAAGTGTACAAGAGTGAGAGAGAGAGATAATATAGAGAGAGCTCCAAAAATGAATTGAAAAAAAGGTACCAACTGATCCTCAAAAGCCTTTTTATTAATGAGGCTTCTATTTTCTTCAATTTTCCATTAATTTCCTTCATTTTCCTCCTCACATGAAACCTGTCACCTTTCACCTTCCTTTACTCCTAATTTCCATTATTTCCATAAATAAAATTCTAATTACTGCCTCATGCCTTTCCAAAACCTTTGCCTTTTCTTTTGTTAATTTCCTTAGCCATAATAAACCAATGAACGCCCACACTAGGTTGGTTTTCCTAACATTTAGCTTGGAATACGTGTCCCATGACCTTGGTTATTATTTTACCTTTATTAACTTTATTACATGGAATTTTGACTAAGGATGTTACGTGTACCATGTCTTACTTTTACGATCTCCTCATCACTGATGTACCTTAGAATTTCCTCTTATCAAGTGTCACATATGCATCATCCACCAACTTACTAGCATGGGTTCACTAATTGTACTTCTTGATGGTCACAAAAAACTCACTTTGTTATCTTTAGCCATTTACTCTCAAGATAAGAAGCGTTCCCCTGATGATGGACTCACTTTGTAGTCTGAAACATTGGGTTATCAAAACTCTTTAACAGGTCATTCCACACTCTTTCAATACACTCAGCCTGTATGGACTCATTATTCAAAAATATAATTCTCCATCAGAATAGTGTCTACAATAGGTCAACCATGAATAATCAAGCCCAATATAATGTTTTCATAGTCCTATTGGTCTACGCCTTCTATTTAAATATTCATCATTTGAATCTGTTCCTTGATTCCCATCTTATCGTATTGCAACTAAATTGAACTTTCCATGTTTGTGATCCTTTCCTTTTTTGTAAGTACCTGCATGCACAATTATTAGCACATGGATTTGATCACCTCACATTTTCACACATACCAAGGCAGAAAAATCATGTTGTTGACCACATAGTTAATCAAATCCTCGACTGGAAGGTGTTGCATACAAGACATGATCAAGACACATAAAACATAAACATACATGATCCATCACATCATAAATCACATCATATAGCATACACATCACATAGCTATAGAAAAACCATAAGATCCACAAAAAATTCTCTCTATATATATATATATTATTTATATATATATATATATATATATTATAGGGTTATGTTACATCAAACTAGCATGCATAAAAATACATCATCTACAAAGAGGGGGGGCATCCTTATAATGGGTTTCCTCCCTTGGTACAAATAATTACCTAAGGAGGGTCATCGCCCCCCTCGTGAGCCAGTATTGCAGCGATAAATGCTGCAACTCCTGGACCCCTTCTTTAATTTTATCACGCCGGTTGTTTCGTAACAACTTTGGAAGCGACGGTGTGTAATGCACAAGTAGCTAGTCTTGCCGCAGCTGTCACTTGGTTGCTGGCACAAGTAGCTAGGGCGCTTAAGCAACTTCTATGATCTTTATAAGAAGTTTTAAAATAGATGGATGAAAGAGCTAACTCAAAGGAAGCTAATCTACTTGTGGACAGAAACTGAAAGCCAAAAAGAACACAAACCCTAGCAAACCCTAATTCTATCCAGCTAGTCTACTGATGGCACGAAGGAAGATGCAAGCTATGAATAGATGCCATTGAATTCTAGCAGATGAAATGCATGTATCTAAGCTTGTCTAACAGAAATTGAAAGAAACATCTTTTTTGTTTTTTGAATAAGTTGGTTTTTTTTTTTTTAAGAAAAAAATTTATATGCATGTGCTTTCAACTGTTTTTTTTGACTGTCAAAGGTGGATCGGTAAGAGGAAATGCTTTGGAAGAGGTTAGAAGGTTCAGAGAGGGCCTAAGGTGTCCCTAACACCCTTCCAGAGAGTTTCACAGAGTTTGGCTATCAAGAAACCTCATTCGTGAGCTTCTACAGGAAGTCTGCAGGGGTTCTACAAGATGTTTTGAAATTTCTACAGGATGTTTTGTGATTTTCTACAGGATGTTCAGAAATGGGATTTTGGAGCATGGATGGAGGGAAAAAGGTGAAGGAATGAGTATGGAGGTGAAATAGGGGTGTAAGAAGGTCCAGGTTTTGGTGGATGGAGCTGAGTGATAAGGACGGTTGGATTTGTTCAAGGAGAGATAAGGTAATGCTACACAATAATATGGAAAGTAGGTCAACGTAAAGGAACGTGGCAAAGGTAAGGCAAGGATCTAAAATGGAGGATGAAGCAAGTAGGCTGGATGGAGTATGGGAAGATGGAGAAGGATAACAGGTGCTCTGCAAGTTGTTTTTCAAATGAAACAAACAAGGACTTGGAAAATCAAAGACCTAGTTACGTTAGTCTATTATGACCTAGATAACAACAAAGAAATGGAACAGAAGTTTATTTGCAATGAAACCAGCTAAAATAAAAATGCAACTAAGCAACCATAACCCTAAGCATGCAACCAAAAACCGATATCAAGTTCAGCAGCTAAAAATCTAACACTACTAATTGCATGGGTAAGCAAAGACAATGTTTTTGTTGGCAACAATGTCACCTTTGTCCCAGCTCACGATCCCACTGGGGGAGAGGTGAGATCAAAGGTCCTTGATAGCCTTTTTCTGAAGTTATTCTTTGTTATTAACCTATCAAGTAGATCTGAACATGAAAAGCTACTTTAACCATAAAAAGAAACCTAAATAACAAAACAAGATTTAAATCTAAATAGCAGATTTTATTATAAGAATGCGGCAAAGACACATGAAAGTAAACAAAGGAGGTACTGGGCACTTGAGATGGGCCCAACCCCAAGAGCTACGGCCTCCTAAGAGAGATTTAGAGCTTGTGCAAATCTGGATTCATCTTTATTGAGCAAGAAAAGAAGAATTACATCAAAAAATGTCCACAAGGAAAACTTGAAAATGCGCTGAAATGCAGAGCTAAACTATTGCCTAAAGAAAGACTAAAATCGAACTACAAACTAGCTAACTTCTGCCTACAAAGTGACTAACTACTGGGTAACCAAAATGAGGCCCTAATCCCTCTTATTTATACAAATTTAGGACCCCAACAATCCTCCTAAACTTTAGGGACTCGGCTGCCAAAACTTGTAGTTAACAACAGTGCTACTTGACTTGCTTGGCTACCCTTGTGATAATTGATGTGGTGGCCCTTGAACTCCGAGCTGATGGTGGAGAATTCGAGTTAAGGGCCCATAAATGAAGGGGACACCTTCCTACAAATCCTCTATCTTGTTTCTCCACGAATTTGGCTGCCAAGTGCTCATTAAAACCTTTAATTTTGTCTCAAAATTGACCAAAAACAATGCACAAAGCACCCATTAGACTTGTTGGCATAATGACTAACCCAATTCACTCTATTAGCATAAATATAATAAAAAACATGCAATAAACTAATGAGAATGGTGGATTAAGTCGAATTAGGAGGCTGAATGAGCCCATATAATTATCCATTTTTGGGGCTCAGCACCCCCCACACCACCTATTGGAGTCCCTCATTCCTCCCACTGTATCAGAACCAAAAGTGGTCATACTATGGTCACTACAATAGATTCACAATAGGATAGGATGCCACTTCCTATCCTATATCATCATTAGCTCGATCACATCCTTGTTGATCATAGTCCATCCTACCTTTGGAAGACCTAGTAGGAGGTCTGCCAGTAGCTTTGGAGTATCTATCTTCATGTTGCGGGCATCTCTCTTCCTCTCCTCTGTGTCACTCATGCGAGCTCACAATTGCTAGATCTCCTCTTGGAAAGCTACCACAACCTCCCCCTCTTCATGGGGATCACTTATCTAGAGTCACATCCTCTGCATTGGATGCTCCTTAATGATCCCCTCGTGAGGATGTCACCATCCTCCCTCAGCGATCACCTCCTGCTAGCCTCCCCTAGGTGCACCCACGAGGACCCACATCTGCAAGAAAAGTGTTAAACATTAATACCACAACAATATGCATCATAAACATATAATTACATAACTGAAGATGTTAAAAACATACACATTAGTACTTGGTGGGCCCTATAAGTCACCTACGGGAAACAACATATTAGGATCACCCCTGAAGTCCATCCCAACATATGGGGAATATAGGATAAGCTGAGGGTTGGACATGAACCAACCCTCTGTCATGTCTATCTAGTAACGACCCACCTCTTCACCACCTATCCATGTCATCAAAGTCATTCATTTCCTAATTTGTGGCTCTTTGGGTTGCCAGGTCCACACGGATGATTGATCATAGTAATATCACCTTCTCATATAGGAAGCTACAGAAAATGTTCCCATAGCTAAAAACTTGCAGCTCCCACCAAGCAACCTAGGTAAGCTAAGTGGTCAACCCCTTCTACACCACTCTCGCCTAGTCAAAAAACGTATTGAAACGTAAGAATTCCAACACTCCAATCATCACCCATGTATTACTTTGAGGGTTGAAGGTAATAAATATGTGAATGATCATATCCATCAGTACTCATGTAGCCAGATCTTGTATGACATTAATATTGATGCCCCATACATCATATGGATCTAGTCTACACCACTGATCAACCTAGTTTTCCAATTGAATCCCACTGTGGAGGGGATTTGTTGGTAATACCTCCCCTCTAGGCACAAATCTAGTCACAAAGTAAATGTTATTCTCAGCCAATATAGGGAGGTTGGATCCCTAGATGTCAAAAAACTACCAATCTAGCCACTAACTTCCAATAATGAATCGTAGGAACTCTTCTTGTGATTGAAGAAATGGGTTCTAACAAAAATTTAGTAACCCCCATCCTGCTAATGTTAATCAGGCCTGGGAATCTACTGTCACAACATGTTGTCAAAAATCCTAGTCCTGATCTCTCCACACAACCTTCCTATGAATATAGGCTTCATCTGGGCAATAAATAAAAAAACACCAAATTTTGCCCTTGAGTGACCCTCACACCTATTTTCTAAACAATTGTTAAGGGTCGTAACTATTAATACAATACTCATGTGCACCCTTGTGACTATTCCAGCCATGGTCATAAGGGTCACTATGCTAGTATTCCTAACAGTTTCGACCACCTTCGTGATTGTCACCTTCTAACCTACAAGGCCCCTGTAGACAATCCTCATGCTTGTTTTTCTTAGCAGCCAAAACAAATTCATGATACCATCGCGATTGTGTAGCCTTTATTCATAAAGGACCTACACGGCTGTTAGAAAGTTGCCTGCAAGGGTTAGGTCCTTTTCATTTAGAAGGTTCATACAAGGCACCCATATATGGCTATGTGGCATATTCTACTAAATTGACAAATATGGTTTCATGATGGCTTACCTGTCTCTCCCCGCTTGCTGAATAAGTACTTTGGTTAACCGTAAATTCAGGTACAAGATATGGGGTCCACAATGATCACCATGTTAGTAAAGTAAATGTAGAAATTTTGAATAATTTAACACATATTCAACAGAGATTATCCTGATCATGTACTATTGCGGAAAACATACACAATACATAAGCTCCTCTACGTTGATCATCAATATAGCAGCATCAATAACAATAAAACATCAAGAGCATTCACACATTAACACAGTATGTATCCCGGGGAAAGCATCTCGCTAAAAACCCCAACTATCTGTATATTAATGATTGAGTCATGTAACATTACACAGCATAATACTTCTCACAAGTATCTCCACTCTGTTACACACAATACAGCTCAGATCTGAATCAATCACTGGCTCAAATCTCCTTCGCTGCTTGCCTGCCTCCGCTGCTCAATACCTGCTCAAGAACTGATGATAATTCCAAGGCAGCCACGTCTTTTCTTGGCTAAATCACGTGAGAACAAGCTACAATGTGGGCAAACTCATTGGCATACTCAATCCCCTGATTTGTGCAAGATCTGGTGCACAACTATAGTCACAACTGATAGCAATCTGATTCTCTAACACCTGTCCCTGCTGAACTGAACATGCACTGACATGCAACTGAGTTAACTGATGTATTCATTAGTTGTATTATGAGTTAATAACTTGTGAATTAATTAATAACTAATTCACCCAACTCATCTCTAGTCTATTCGCCAGTTAGACTAAATACAACCAGTTTAACAAAGCTAAACTGAACACAACTCCATCAACTGCACCTCCAGTCCACTAAACTCAACTCACTTGAGTTCTAACTGAAGTCATGCATGCAAATATTCAACTAACCCATAAGAACCACGTATTTCCTTCATGCAATTGCATGTGCCACATCCGTAGCTCGAACTGAAGTGCTCCAAGAGAATAAGATTAAGTTTATAGTCCAAATATTATTGTGAGATAATAATATTTGACTTTTCTATTTTTGACAGCCAGTCTAAAAATAGACTTGATCACTCACACTGTGATCACTCACACTTTCATCAAAAATAGAAGTCCATCTATTTTTCCAACTTGATCAATCATCCATAAACAGCAACCTGCAATCCAAAGACATGATCCATATGTCTAAAAATAGACATAGTCTAAAAATAGACTTGCGCCAAAAATAGCCTGCGGGCCCACTTAGTGAAGGCGACTCTTTTCACTAAGCTCCATCATCTTGTTGCAATCTCAACACTCCCTCTCGACAAGATAAGGATTATCAGCAACCCCTATCCTGCCTCGGTGGTACTCGAATTTGCTCCTAGTGAGAGCCTTCGTCAGAATATCAGCATCCCGATCCTCCGTTGGAATGTATGAAAGTAACATGATCCTTCGCTGCA
>APFE030460960.1:0-42361 GCA_000404065.3 Pinus taeda
CAACTTGAAAACACTTGCATTGAAGTCTCCTGAGTATGAATTTCAATATCCCTGAAGACACCCTTTGAAGATTAACCTTGGAAAGTACCCTTTTTTCATTAGCGCGGGTCCACAGTGTCTAACCCACGCCCATGGCTCAGTTCCTACAAAGAGGGCGCGCCCATAGACGCTCTTTCATAGAGCATGGCCCGCGCCACACAATTTGGGCATGTTTTTTGGCCAGCGCGCACTGGAATGTTTTTCCTCCATAACTCAGCCGGTTCTCTAAGGAAAAATCCCATAAAAGCAGTCGGGTGTCGTCTTTTCTATCCAGGACAACCCAGCTCAATGGTTATTTTGGGACAATGCCAAAATCTCAGAAGGTGTCCACATACAACGCATATCTCTTCTCCTCCATCTACAAATGCCTATCTACCCACATTGAACAGGCTAGTTGGCTAGTTAGTGAGAGTGATAGTATGAGCTAGAGAATTTTTATGATAGTAAGAGCTAAAAGAGAGGTTATGCTGCCGGATTGTTGAGAGAGAAAGTGACTTTGCAAGACATGTTAGACTGCTGAACCAGTTGGAGGAGATTTTTAGCGTCAAGCCTTAAGTGGTTGTAATTCTTCTCTCTTTTCTATTGAATGATAAGCGACTGTTATTATGGTTCCATTCATATGTTCTACTGGTGATATTTGAATTATATCCTGCTTGACTGATATATAATTGTATGATATCGGATTTTACACTTGTTTTGGGCTGTTCTTCATTTGTGCAGGTGTCCATGCATGGAGCGCAAGGATAGTGACCGGCCATAGCTAGAGGACAGGAGCGACACTTCTCCCACAACAAATAGCGTTGGATCCCAGGTTGGTCTTTTTGATCGACTTTTAAATTGTACAATTAGGAACTTGCATGCAGCGTGTATAATTGTTGCTAAACCCCTGTGGGGCTAGTGGGATCGCCTCTGTCCGCAGAGGGGATTTACCTCCGCAACAGTAAGCACGCTGCAACATCACGCATTAACATGGTATATCAAGCATTCTAATGACCACTCAAACGTAGGAATCACAGAGATCCAGGTCGTGCTAAATAGGGAATTTAGCAGGCCAAAATCAGAAACACAATCAATCATCGAGTTTAAAGAGATTGTGATGCTCTCGGTGAGACCCCCTGGGATCTGGAACAAAGGCTGAAGAGTGCGATTTGTGAAGCTAATATGATGTTAATAGATGCACAGCATCGCACATGGTTTGTGGCCTCACTTATGCCACACTTAAGGATGACGTTATCACAACAAAAACTTTCCACCCAAGCCGAAGCATTGGAAACGACAATAAGATTAGATGAGACCCCTATACAAGACTAGGGTTGGGAGTCCAACAAATCCATGCGCAACTGCAGAATCTGTATCTGGAAATGCAAAGTTTGAAACAGGACAGGACACCTCGGTCGGAGGCACGCGAGGAAGTATGGTGCATAAAATGCAAAGGCCAAGGGCACGACAAGGACCACTGTCTAGTGTTTGTGAACTACTTGGGAGGAGGAGGTCCGATGCCATTAAGACCAGAGGCACAGGCAAGGCCAAGCAAGACGTTTGCATTATGGTGCACGATCTGTTAGTTAGGAGGAAAACACACCACAGATAATTGCCATCTGTTGCAGAAGTATACACAGATGTCCCAACAATTGTTTTGTAATTTCTGTAGGTCGGTAGGCCATGATGAACGCACCTGCCGAAGCTACGAACTAATGATGGATCAGACTCCTGCCTATAGGGTGCAGACCAAAATGCAAGCCCTCGACCCAAATGCAGGGATGGAGCGCATTGGATTTCAGGGACGCGGTCGAGGTCGAGGTAGAATGGGACCAGGAAGGGGTCACAAACAACTAATTTGTTACAATTGCGAAGGGCTAGGGCACTATGTCAGCGATTGTACAAACCCAACAAGAATATCATGTCAACACTGTATTCAGTTTGATGATGAGGCAGAAGACTTCCCTTCACTGATAGCGAGAATGTGTGAAAAGGGGGTACTCCAGCCCCCTCTGACTCAGAATTTACAGATGATGAGCTCTAAGCCGCACGACAAAGACCGAATGTAAACATGATGCTCAGGAGTGGTATGACCACAGGAGATGAAAGGGAAGCAACCAGAAGAAAGTGCATGGGTTCACAAGGCTCCTACAAAGGAACCCAAATTTGATTTAGAACGTGCGAAGGATACATTCATGGAAGCTATGAAGAGCTTCACAAAGGTCTCCACTTCAGGTAGTAAGGATCAACTAGAACCAAGGATGGATCCTTCAATGATCACTACCTTTCTGGAGATATGCATGAAACTGTCACATGACAGCAAGGCAGTCAAAGGACTACATGAACTTATTACTAGGTGCGCGGGGTCAGGAGAACTGCACGTGGTCCAGAAACTTGGAAAGCATGCATTGCGCACAGGAAGGGAAATGAGGTTGACTGCGCAAATCGGCAAGTATGAAATGGATCAGGTAATCCTGGATCTGGGTTTGGATGCAAATGTACTACCAATGCAAACATGGGAATGCATGGGAGGACCCGCACTACAGTGGTCTCCTATTCAGTTAGGAATGGTGAACCAACAGAAGATTTTTCCCATGGGAAGATTGCAAGGGGTAACGGTAGATATTGAAGGTGTGAGCTTGCGAGCAGATTTTGAAGTGATAGAGATGATCGATGACAGTAATCCCTATCTCGCGCTACTAGGAATAGAATGGGCCACCGATATGAACGAATTCATAAATCTGAAGAAGCACAAAATGATCTTTGAGAAAAAGTCACTACACGTAGTAGTACCGCTAGATCCAGCCGAAGGAGCACAATACACTGAACTAGTGCGCGACAATGATAGTTATGACAATCTCGATTGTATTAACAAGATAACTACACGAGAATAGGATTGGGTGAATCCGACTGCAGATGGAAGGATTTCATGGGAGCGTGAAAGCTCCTGCACTTTAGATTCAGATGAAGAGATTGAGCGATGGAAGAATCGACTGCATGAAGTAACAACGCTTAATTGCAACATGATGACAAGATCACTGTGTTGTGTGACAATAGAGGCAAGGGAGCTGCCGACATATGATGGATTGTCAGCGGTGGATGAATTCCTGAGGAAATTTGAAAGTGAAGTACTAGAACAACAGTGGTTCAATACGCTAAAGTGGGCACTGCGTGCAACACCTACACGATGGTGCGGTACGCATCAAGGAACTTTTGAGGACTGGTGCGGCTACAAAAGAATGATGTGCCTATAATTTGGGAAACCAAAAATATGGCTAGTAGACAAATATGATGGACGAGATGATCCATGCACGCACCTCGCGAAATGGACCAAGGTCTACAGAGAAGAGCCACAACCTGAATGGGTACATTTATTCTAAAATACCCTGGATGTCATACCCATGAATTGGTATGCTGAGATGGAGCTCCGCCATGGTACGGGCGAATGGGTTGTCTTGCAAGAGGGATTTTTGTTAACATTCACGTTTGAAGATCGTTGGTTGAATACTGTTGACGATGCTCTACAAGCAGTAAAAGCTGCTATCTTCAAAATACCACAGGAGCCAATGGGAGTACTTCAGCCAGAATGGGTGACACAGTTAAGCAGCGCACTAGAGTGTTATAACGTAAATGTTGAAGAGGACGATGAGGACCCACAGAACATTAACATCTTAGAAATAGAAGGTTGTCACGAAATTTGTGGACCATCACTTGAAGACCCATACATCACTGCGCTGCTAAAGCCAAAGCAATTCAACATTGGAACGGAGGTAGAGCTGAAGTACGCAACACTTGGGGACTATTGGGATGATGCCACTGTCGATAAGGTTGTGGAGTTACTCCGCGAGTACCAAGACTTGTTCCCGACCAAAATTATGAATTTAAAAGGGATCGTTGGCGATTTAGGGATGATGAAGATCACCCTGAAACCCGACATGAAGCCAATTAAGCAGCGGACTTACCCCTTGAATCCAAAGTACAAAGAAAAGGTCTGTGGCGAATTAGACAAAATTCTCGCAGTAGGAATTATTGAACTAGTGGAAGAATTTGACTGGGTAAGTCCTAAGGTAGTACAGGAGAAAAAACAGAAGGGTGAAATAAGAATATGCGTAGACCTCAGGAAGCTGAACGGTTCCTATGTACACGATCCATTCCCAACACCATTCACAGATGAAGTACTAGAAAATCTTGGCGGTCAGGAAGCATACTCATTCACGGATGGGTTCTTAGGATACCATCAGATCAAGATTGCACTGGAAGATAGAAGCCAAATGACCTTCACAACAGAATGGGGCTGCTTTCAATACATCGTTATGCCGTTTGGATTAAGAATGCGCTAGCTATATTTTTGTGCATGGTAGTAACTGCATTCAAAGAATACATGCACAAGTTTTTGGAGGTCTATCTGGATGATTGGACTGTCTTTGTATTAGTCAAGAATAATGTAGCGAGCTTATGCTTGATGCTAGATACTTACCGCCAACACGAGATTGCACTGAACCTTAAGAAGTGCACATTCCTCATTCCCTTTGGAAACCTGCTGGGACATGTGGTCTGCAAACAAGGACTAATGGTGGACCTTGCGAAGATTTCCATTATCATAAATTTGGAAGCAGTGCGAAGTGTTAAACAATTGCGCGCTACCTTGAGACACACTGGACACTATAGGAAGTTCATCAAAAGTTATGCCCAAATAACCGCGTCGATGGAAAATTTATTGGAAAAAGATGTTACATATTGTCGGAATGATGATTGCATGAAGAGTTTGGATGTCCTAAAGGGGAAACTGGCCTCCGCTCCAATCCTGGCCTTCCTGAAATGGGATGTGGAATTTCATGTACATGTTGATACACCGAGTATCGCGTTGTGAGCCGTACTCACTTAGGAGGGCGCAAAGGGTGTGGATCACCCAATCACGTTTGCGAGTCGAAGATTGTCCAAAACAGAAAAGAAGTACTCTACCACCGAGTGTGAAGGGGTAGCAATGGTGTACGTGCTCCAAAAATACCGACACTATTTACTTGGAGGACATTTCAAGATGTATACCGACAATTCCACGTTGAAATACCTGGTGAACAAGCCTGTGTTGGGGAGCGAATATGCAGATGGCTTCTATTGTTTCAAGAATATAATTTTGAGGTCATAGTCAAGCAGGGACGCTTAAATGCAGGACCAGACCACTTGTCACAAATTGAGATGGGCGAGGAACCAACAAATTTGGAGGAGGGACTACTTGATGCATAGCTCTTTGCAGTGCACGTCGTGGACACACACTTTGAAGATATAATCCTTTTTTCTAACAACAAGGACTGCGTCGAAGGAATACTCAATCCAATAAAAAAAGTAATTGGTGGTGCACGCGACGGATTTTTCTGTCATCATGGGGCACCTCTACAAGATGGGAAATGATGAGATATTGTGAAGATACGCACCTGAATTTGAACGAGGTCAGATCCTCACGAAAGCACATAGGGGCACTGCAGGAGGACACTATGCAGGACGCACGACAGCATAGAAGATTCTGCGCGCAGGGTTATGGTGGCCGACCCTGCACCAGGATTCGAAAGCACACTATAAGGGTGGCGATATATGTTAAAGGACACGAAAACCATCATGAAGGGAGATGCCACTAAATCCCCAAATGACACTAAAACCATTTGAAAAATGGGCAATCGACTTTGTGGGCCTGATCAAACCTTAGGGAAAGACGGGTGCAATACATCATCACCGCGATGGAGTACCTGACATGATGGGGAGAAGCGCAACTGTTCAAGGACTGCACGACTGCTACAATTGCAAAGTTTTTGTTCGAAAATGTGTTGACACGATTTGGCTATCCGAAAATCTTAATGAGTGATCTCAGAACACAATGAAACCATTGTTACACAGTAATTTATCACCGCTTTCACTCTCGGTCTTCTCACTGTGTCATGTGTCCAAGTCAAACATGCTTATGACAGACAAATGCTCTCCTATGCTGCCAATTGACCAACTTTTCCTAAAGTATCTGCCTCATCGCGATTATAGGCTTATTAGACGTGCTGAAAGGCATTGATGAATAGTCCATTTGCGCTGCCAGCGCGGAAGTACACCTGATTCACGCGATGGCCCAATTTTAAGCACCAGCGCGGGGCTATGTGGTCTCTCCAATGATGATCTGACTATCTACACTAATCACTTGCGATGTCAGTGCTGAAGCTTAGTTCTGTGCTCGCGATGATCCAGATTGGGCGAATTATTCCAACAGTCGGCCTTCCAGATGACTCGAGACTTGGTTGTTGGCCTTATTTATGTCGCCCTTCCTTCCCTGGTGTGGCAGTTCCGTCAATTGTGCTACCTTCCTTGGTGATAAGCTCTCCTTTCCCCCATTCATGGAGACTCCTTCTCCTATTTAAACTCTCACCATTGATATGCATGGCTAGTTCCATAGTTCCTGATGGTTGGCTAGTGGAGCAGTGTTTGTGAGTTTGCTAGATAGCTAGCTAGCTAGTGAGTTTGCTAGATAGTTGGTTAGTGTTTGTGAGTTTGTTAGATAGCTGGTGTGAGAGTGATAAGTGTGGGATTGTTGATAGCTTGTGGAAGGTTGTGAAGTGCCCTTAATCTTGTGTAAAACTTATGAGTGAGAGAGCTCTTGTATGTTGGGAGATCCATCTTCAAAGAGTGAATACTTGAAGAACATGCTGGCTAGACCCTTCTAAGAAGGCTTGTGACGTCAAGACTTTGGTTGTAAGCTGACTCTTGTTTCATTATTAATGCAATCAATGGTGTTTTCCTATGTCTTATATGTAATGTACTTGATAGCTCATGACTTCTTGACTTTGTGAGTAAATAGTTCATTATTGTATCAGGTTACGTGCTTTGTTGTATTTCCTTTGCTTTGTTTCAGGTTGATCAGTCATTGAGGAGAAGGAAGCGGAAGCTCGAGTAGTGCAACGGAACTCCATCGACCATCGGTTGAGGTAGGCCTCCAAATTTAACTGTTTAAGGAAAGATATTGTTGATCTATCCTTATTTGTGACTAGACCCACTCTAGGGCTAGAGGGGTTGCCTCTGTCCGTAGAGGGAACACTTTCCTGCATCACACGAATTAAGTGAAAGTTCCAAGACACATCGTTACACCATACATCACTAACCCCGTAAGAGGGGCGTTGGAGCCACTGCTCACTCCTCAAAGAAAAGACTATCGACTCTCAAGGATACGTGAGGGGAGCCATGGTGAAAAGTATTTTTCATTTTCAAATGAGGGGTATTTATAGCCAAGGGTAAAATTGGCGCTTGTGACTGTTCGACTTCCCTCGTGATTGTTTGACTTTCATGACTCTTCATATTACAAGTGGGTCTCTTGGCTTCCATGTTACATTACATTGATTGAAAACAGTATGGCCCACAATAGTGATGTGCCCGACATGACTCATGACACGACTCGACACGACAGTATTGGTATGTTCATGTTGTTGTTGGTGTGCATGTTGAGTTATAGTGTTGTTGAGTGATGGATGTCCTTTTAGTGTATCACAGCTTGACCTCCACATGACAAGGTGTGCGGAGTCCTCGATGGTCATTCGGTTTTCTTGATGTTGCATGTGCGCGTTGCTCCTTGCTTGTACTTTGTATGCTTGACATGCATATCCATTCGCAAAAATATCTCCTCGCATTTTTGTTCATTCGTCCTTTCAAAAACACATCTTCGCATGGTCGTCTGTTTGCAAACACATCTCCTCGCATGCATCGTTTTTTCGTCCATTCACGATCACATCATTTTGCATGTACTCTCCTTGTTCATCCCATCTATCATCATGTCATGTCTATTCATGTACTTCTATCTACAGTCACTCATGACAAGACGACATCAAATCCACAAACCTCCTAGTCTACCATGATGCATAATCAATCACTTTCGGATGTAGGTGACCAAGAGGGAGGTCAAGGCTGCAAAAATGTATGGGGCAAGTTTCAAGCTGGGATGTAAGCTCCGGGAACTTCTGGTGAAAATTATGTAGAAGTGACCAGGAGGCTGAGATGGGAAATTTTGATCGACAATGACTGTCTGTGGGATCTAGCTTGGCTAGAGTAAAGATCTGTGCAATTTTTGTAAGGAAGCAGTGGGAGCTGGGGCAAGGCTTGGCAGAAAAAAACGCGTAATTTTTTGAGGGAGCTAGAAGTGGACTACGGAGTGGCTTGGAATCAAAAACTCTGCAATTCCTAGAGGGGGCTATCAGTGGGCTGCGGGAGTTGCTAGAGAGAAAAATTGTGCAGTTGTTGGGAGGCTGACCTACTGATCACCTCCATGCAATTTCTAAGCTGAGTGGGTTGTTGGGTTGAAGAGGGATTTCTCATGAAATATGCGCAGCTTTCTAGGTGAGCAGTCAATCAGCTGAGTAATTGGCTGGCTAGGAAAACTACGCAATTCTCTAAGGGAAACAAGGACGAGCACTGGGTGTCTGTCAGGCCTATCTGCATAGTTTTCTCAATCAGCAGAGTGGGCAAGGTCTGTAGCTTCTATGAAATTTTTGAGGGGAGAGAGTCCAGAAGTCACTGCTCGGTCAAACTCTCTGGTTGACCAGTAGGAAGGTTGATTGATCAGCTTCTGGGCAACACAACTTGAAATAGCTTGTTGGACACTTCTGCATTATTCTGGGTGACAATTAGTCAAGTCAACTCTGGGTGGAGGTCTGATAATTAGAGGATGATCTGATGGTCATAACTTCAGAAAAAATGACTAAGAATGTGACCAATTGAATTTGTGCATACGCGACCTTGCAAACACACACTCACCATGACTTGATGACAAGATGCCTCAAACCATCAAGAAAACATATGCTCAACATGATTGACCGACCGTATGAGTGACAAGCATGATGCTTATGATAGATCATTGAACAACTATGACGAAGCTTGCATGACAGTGCATAAAACTTCGTGTCTGAGCTCATCGAATATTCACAAAGCGAATACAACCTGCAAACATGAAGCAGAGACCTCAAGGATTACAAAAATATGGTCGCAAGCATGACATTGTGACCAACATGAAAAAATATGTCAGTTGAATAGTCAAGAAAAGTGGGTGAATTCTAACTTCTTTATTTCGGTTCATTGATAGCACATGGCCTTGGTATTTCAGGGGCTATTGAATCTCTGTGGGGGTTACTTCAACTTCCCCACTTACCCCATAGATAGACATGGTTCACCTTTTTCCAACTCAGTCAAACACAACAAAAATTCCTCTCACCCCCACTCATCAATCATCTAGTCAAGGTAGTAACTCACACTCTCTCTCACCTACACACGACTCTGAAGTTGTTTACTACTCACCTCCCATAGGCGAACAAAAAATTTCATATCATCACCTTCACTCTATCCATCCCATGACTCATTAGTTCACGAAACCAGTCATACAGATCCCAGGAATACAACATCTTCCATACGTGTCAATAAAGGCAAAAACCACTCCCACAAGGGTTGTTGTATCATCAGAGGAAGAAGCAATTCTTTCCACACTTGAAGGTCTGGCATAAAATTTTGAGAACAAAGAGGAACCTCCGATATTTTGACAAGGAGAACAAGACACCCTTATGACCTTGGGCTCAGACTCCTGTACAGGAGGTGAAGTGGAAGGCAATGGAGGAGGCAGAGCTAGAGAAGAACCAACAGACTCAGGTTTGGAACCGTCAGACTCTGAAGAAGAGGAGGAGGATGAAGAAAACAAGACATGGATGACCAAAACTTGGAATGGATGACTCAGGGACCATTGGCTCTCCTAGGTTCAGGATGCCAAACCGCTTGAAGAGAATGCTCACAAAGTTTGACCTTGATAGCACAGTGAAGGTAGAAGATCACTTGGACAACTTCTACCTACAGTTGTAGACACTTGAGGTAAGGTATGATGATGTTGCATATAGATTGTTTCTATGTACCTTGGACAGTCACGCAACAGTATGGTATCACAACCTTCTTGTCAACTCCATCCATAACTGGGGTATATTCAAACACATCTTTCTGGAAAAATTTGTTGGTGACAAGACCCCAACCATGTTGCTCAAAGAGTTGGGAAGCCTGAAGATGGAGGGGTAAGTAAAGGTAAAATATTTCAATCAAAGGTTTCTACACATATTGAATAAGTTTGCAGTGGACAAGAAGCCTCATGACTCCAAAACTGTCGACTACTAAATGTCCACATTGTCGACCAACATTGTGCAATTCGTCAAGCGGGCTGCGAAACCAACTCTATTAGAAAACTGCAAAGAGGCAATCACTATTGAAAAAGGCTTGTGCATGATTAGAGTCATCAAGGATGATGAACCAATGAAGGACTCCAAAGATGCGAGAATGAAACCCTAGGCTACAACGAGCAAGGTTATAGACAGGGAAATAAATGATATTGAAACCCTCACTCACCTTGTCAAGAAGTTGACAACGAAAGTGTCTAAGCTCGAAAAACGAATAGTGGACACATCTGCGAGCAGTCGGCTGCCCAAAAAATGACAACGAAGTATGTCATCGGGCAGTAACCATTGTCTGGCTAAAAATGTGCAGAGATCTAGCTTAGTATTCCAATTAGAATGGTGTGTGAACGATGAATTTTTCTCATTCCATGAAGACAATCACCCTGAAGGGTCCTACTTGGATTGGAAATGAGTTGCAGGCTCAGTATGAAACCATGCACTAAACATAGTGAGAAGTGCATAGGGAAAACCAAGAGACATGGAAGATGATGAAGATGTTGCACCTTATGAGACCTCAAGCAATGGGTGAGTGATTAACATGTGTCAGTACACATAAGAAGCACAGAAAACAAGCATCGAGAAGCAGCCCCCTAGGTAGAACGATCATTATAATCTCAAAAGTAAAGGGGCTCCCCCTACAATTTGGGAAATGAAACAAAAGCTCGAATTTCTAAGGAGGGTTGAACCACCAACCATCCAAAAGCATAAAACACAAATCAATCCCTGGAAGACTACGGGAGACAAGAGTATGTCTATGAGATGTACATGGTTGGAGTGTGTCAGTCCAACCATGTACATCTCAATGATTCTACCCACCCTTGATTACAATATTGTGGAAGATATGAAGAATACTCATGCAAACATCAGTTTCTTTGAGTTGGTTAAGATTCAAGGATAGTGGGACATCTTGTTGCAGGCACTAGGGCAATCATCTATAGACAACACAACCTCTACCAACAAGGGAGCAAGCACATCTACCACATCACTCACAATTGTGCTAAACACACTATGAATGGAAGAATCAAACTCTATTTTCCCTCCATTATTATTATCATTCTAAATATTCAATTATGATGTTCACAACTATTTGGTTGATTCTGTCATGTCATCCAATGTCATGCCACTATCTATTGCTAATAAGATCAATGCGTAATGGATCAATACATCTACGCAGATCATCAAACTTCATTGCACATGTGTGCCAGCCACTGGTGAACTTTGTGACGTGATCATCAGACTATCCCATGAGGGTTGAGTTCACCAGTGCATAAACATTGTTTTTGTGGACATACTGGAAGCATATGGCTTACTTCTCAGCAAAGACTAGTCTAGCAAGTTGAATGGATACTTTGCTACAAACTAGTCACACTTGTGGCTTTCGTACAAGGACACCCTACTTACCTCTATGTGCAACCGCAGTCAAGGAAATACTGTATGACCCACTACTGGGACTCCTACACCAAACAGTCTGAGGTCTAATTGGGACTTCTTACTAGGGAGATCCCCTTACAAGGATAGAAACATAATTGGGACTCCCAAAATATACTCGATGATACGTGGGAGTGTAGTTCATAGTAGTGTTTCCTAATGCGTAACTGTTTGATGAGAGAATTCCCATATACTTATGTATGTGGAGCACCACCAATATACCCAAAGGTATGTGGATAATGATCCTCTACATTCACATACGTGGAATAATATTTCACCTCCAAGATGCAACACTCGAAAACAACAACTCTACATTTAACGATGCTGAAACACGTCTTTAGCCTAGACCTCTATGTGTTTGCATTAATGTTATAAATGATCCTTAGGTTGATTCAATAAATTTTAAGCTGATCTATAGTTAAGTTTCATTTTTTTGGCCACCACAAATTCACCTAAATTCCCTAAAATGCAAATCTAACATGAGGAAATGGAATCTTTCTCTTCAATGAAAATATAGCTAACAAAGGGAATAGACAAACAATATGCAACATAGAGAATGTAGTAACAAGATGCACAATGCAATTCCCTCTGCATGTAGCTATTCTAAAATCAATTTAAATGCAAAAACCCTAAATTCCAATGCAAAATTTGTTCTTTTCACCACACTTAGTTTTCGAAAATGAGGAAAACTAAGATGTAAAGTCTAATCACTGGTTCAAATTCACTTTTTAGAATGAGGACTAGAACAACAATTCATCCAAGCAATCAATGATCAAATGAAACAATTTTTCAAGTGACCTAATGATAATAACAAAGGAAAATAGAAACCAATTCTTACCAAAGGAAATCACACACAAATGCAAACCAATGGAAGCTTCAAAGAGACCACAAGACTCAGGGAAGGTCAACTGGAAGTAGGCTGATCAAAGAAACACTGAGAAAACAAGGAAAATTTGTGCAAAAATAGGGATCAACAGAAGTGCATAAGAGGCACCAGTGCTTTTCAACGTAGGAACATAGAGGGCCCAGGTGGGGTGCAATAGTTTGTAACCAAACTAGAGGGTGCGTTGGTCATGGGAAAGTGGATTCTAACACAAAATTTGCAAAAAAAAACTCAATGAAATCACTTCCTAGGTTTGTTCTTGGCTGGTTAATGTAGAAAAGGTCTATGAAAGAGATAAAGAAAACACAATATAAGAATAAACCACCAAGAGAATAAATCAATCCCTAGTGGAGTCGCTCATTTGTTATGTGGTATTAAGATTGCTAGCAAAATTATCTCCCCTATGTTTTGTGGCTAACCTAGAACAATAGAAAGACAAAGGACCCAATTTTTTCCTTAAAGTAAGTAGATGAAGGGATGAAACCTACTTGGAATATGTCGTATGTTTCGCTCCTTCTTTGGCTTAAATGCTCCAATCCTAGCTCTAGTTACCAAAATTAGGACCTGCACAACTAGACAACACAAGCCAAGAAACTACGAGATCTATGTAGCATCATCTATATACTTTATTCAACATATCAACATGGTATTTATGTACATGAAATAATGACATCACATATATGAAAACAAATAACTCTTTGTATTGATATAAATGGAGTGAGTTACAACCATAAATATATGTTCATATTGTATAAGAGCTCCTCCAAGTTGTTGACTTGTCTTTACTTTGTCATAAAGTGTACATACAAACACCCTAAATGCATGAAATGATAACTCTCAGAACAACAACATAAGGGTAGAATCACTCTCCAAAATCCAACCCCTTGTAGATGGAAGGTTGTAAATATATAGAGTGAGGTAAGTTGGGAGTTCGTATCCTTTTACCAATCTTAGATTGAGATCCACCCTTGATGGGAGGATGATATCTAAGGATAAGGGATGGAAACTCCACAGTAGTATAGGATAAGAATCAAAAATTTTATCTGAGGTAAATGGTTACAACAAATCCTGGAAGCTTGTGGAAATGGAGGCTTCGGGGTTCTCTCTCTTTTTCCCAAATTTCTAGATCCAATGCAGGTGTAAAGGGAAGAAACTTGTAAGTGATCAACACAGGCCACAATGGAGCAACCTATAGGTGAATTTTGTAAGAAGAGGCCAAGGTGCATTGGTCCTAAAACTTGCTCGGATGATGCATTTTAGGGCAGAAACTATGGGGAATGAGAGATTCATGCATGGAGATTTGTACAATGATGATGTAAATGGGGAATAGGATGTTGATTGATCCCATTAGGAGATTAATTGATCAGATGAGACAAAATAGCCTATAATAGGAGGAGGCTAGTTTTTTAGTTTCTTTTGTAAAAGTGTCATTAGACTAAACAGGTCAAAGGGGCTTACAAGAAGGAGATCATATTGTAAAATTTCCTATGTATTTTTTGAGATTGGGCACAAATTTTATACAAATTATACTCATTCTATTTTTTTTAAATAAAAAAATTATCATTTACAATGAAAGAGGATAAATCAATCACATTATTTGATTCGCAACAAGTTGATTGTTTAGCATTTGAATTTTTAGGGACTTATCAATAGCTTGAGACACTTCGATCACGGCCGATGGTTATGACCAATCCTCTTGATCTTACTAAGATATGAAGTCAATCAAATCAATATTCTTTCTCAAGATCCCCTTTATAGTAATTCATCACATGATTCACACTCATCTATGAAAAAATCCACTTCTCCACACTAGTCATTATACATATCATGATAGAATAGAATATTGTTTAGAAGAATCCTTTTTTGGAAGATTTCCTCTAAATATTGACATTGTTTTCTTGCACATGTTAGATTCAGCTCTAGGTATGTTAAATTTTTATTGTTTATTATGATTTTGTTTTTCTAATTTCTAATGTATATATGACTATATTCTTTCATTTTTCTAACAAAATTTGTTGTTATTTCAATGTTGATATTTTAGTGGGGAACGTTGCATTAATTGATTCTACCAATTTACTTCAAATTGATGAAACAATTTTACAATTTCAAATCATGGCTATGCTTCATAATCTTGTTATTTCTCTCATAATCAAATTTCATGATTTCAAACAAACTCTAGTACTTGAGATCAATTTGAGTTATTCCTACCAACCAAACTATTCCTCCATAAGCTCTTCCTAATCTCTAGAATTTTTCCAACCTAATTTTAGCAACTCAACTAAATTATAGTTGGAAAATTTATTGATGAAAGAATACTTTTTACATAATTAATTTCATGACATAATCGAAATATGGTTAGAGGAATCTTTTCAAACAAAGTTTCCTACAAATAGAAATATTGGCATATTATAAATAATGTGCAGAATTGTAAATATTCCAATTCTTTTATTCCCTCTTACTAGATTAATTCCTCTTCTAATACTAATTCCTGATGTACATATGTTTACGAGGTTAAAATATCTTGAATGGCTCCATTGGAAATTAAATTTTACTTAGTTTTGGTTGTCCTTGTAGGCTAGAATAGGTTTAGGAGTAGCTTAATTAATTTTTCTTTAGTAGTTCAACATGTTTATATTCTAATATCTTTTATGTAGATACACACTATCTTTTTAACCTTCAAATAAATTTAAAATCTACAAGAACGAGAAGATGAATCAACTAAGAATTTTATTCTTTTAATTGATAATATTTCTCTAATCTAACTTGTTGATCATTGTCTACCTCATTATTATATATATTTTGAATATTAATAATTAGATATTTCTTGCTTGATATCATATTTTAATGATGAAATCAGATGTGATTCACAAAAGAATTCATATTTTAGTTCTTCACCACAATCCCTATTGATAAATAAGAAATATTTTATGTTGAAATCTTATACTACTTGATTGTTAAATCCCTCTAAAAGAACTAATTGTAAAAAGAAATTGATATTTACGATAAGACACTTCAGTTCCAACCAGTAGTTATGTCATTCTTGCATCATTCACTTTTCTCGATAAGGTCAGAAGGAAAATAGTGTGAAGCGGAATCTCTACCTAAATAGAAACATATCATGCCAAATGAGTTCATCATGATCATAACATTAATGAAAGTTTGTATTAATTTGCAGGAAAATTCCTTAATGCGCTTTCGCCTTTCCATATTAAGATATATCTTCAAAACATTTGTCTTTCCAGGATCTTGTTTTATTCCAAGATAGTGTTTGCACCTTTTTATAGTTTTCTTTTCTTGTCCATGCTTTTAGCAATAATGTTTTTCATTCATTGTTTCCAAGATTTTTCTTTTTCCATTTTCTCTTACTTTGACAAGTGACTAGGGAGGAACAGTAGGGCATGATTCAAATACTACGGTTCGTTTTCTAAAGGAAAGACTCTAGTAAGAGTCTTACCACACTAAATCCTTTACATTGGTAGCTTAGGAGAAGGATTTTTGAGTCAAATTTTAAAGTATAACATTTATTTCATTTAAAAAATAACTAAATTCTCTTTCCACCCCACTCTCTTCACCCAATTTTCAAAAGGAAATTTTCAAATAAACAAATTTAAAGGTGGAAACATAAGAGAGTTTAAAGAACTACAATGTGTGGGAAGTACAAATAAACCAGTCAAGACTATAGATGCTCATTGGCATTGGGGATATTCTTGTATGATACTAAAACATCTTCATCAGGGCTATGGATTCTCATAGAAAGCTAAGTGATGTTAAGAAAGAGAGAGAAATTATACATTCAATAGTTGTGTACTCATTATTAAATTTTATAGTCGTACCATTTTTATCTGATAGTATGAAGAAACTATAAAATAAATTTCCTTCAATTGGATCCATTGTTTTAAGACAAAGTAGGAATCAAGTACTCAAATCATTATGAATTTATATTATTTGATTCATCATATGTGGGACCCATATAATATGGTATAACGTTTAAGAACCCTGCAAAATTTACCATTTTATTTTTAATAAATTTGAGCACATTATATTAACAACCAAAGAAAACTGCTTCATCCTAATATGCCACCAATTATTTAGGCCTCAACAACTCTCCTTAATTTTTCTCCAAAATAAATGGGCACCATATAAAATTTTAGAAATGTTGCCATGAGTTGCTTTTGGTTTACTATTTAAAACTATTTTGGTTTAATAGTTTGTCCTTTTTAATACTCCCATCATCTTCGTCTCATCAAGACCTTTCTAATGATATACAATTTTTCTCATTTCGACTCCTGAATCAATAATTATGATCGTAACGTTTTGAATTTTTCCACGTAACGTTTTGAATTTTTCCACTTATTTAATGAGGCGACATAACATGATAGCACATGCAACACCTTCACAGAGTAATGTTTACTATACACATATCACATGGAAAAAAAATAAAAGTGCAACTTCCATGTCACCACCACATCTAGTTGCATCTTGGTCAAATTAAGATATATGCATTCTTTTCCACATATCATGTATAACCTCATTGTCGCCAACACATCAAGACTATTTTCCACATCACTACCACGTGAAACCTCTACAAAGATACCACATCAATAAGTGGTGCCCACCACTGAGTTAGCGTCAATTCTTTTTTATCCACTTCCAATTTTTCATGTCTCGGGACAATAATTTTAATTCCATATTTCCTGTCCTAAACCAGATCTTTTTCTGTCATGAAATTAAGATTTTTTTTGTCCCGAGATCCTTCGAGTGATGGACATGGGAGATGAAAAATTTTCATGCCTTGAGAAGCAATATTTTTCAATTGACGTAAGTGACAAAGGGCATGCTGGAAGGAGACAAGAATTTTCCCATCATACTTTATATCTCTTGCACTTCCACCACTTTTTGTTTCGTGTAATCTCGTCATGAAGGTAAGTGGTGTGATTGCAGGGTGTATTAACTTTGAATAGTTTTATTAATTTTTAATTTTTTTATTTTATTTCTGAGCACTATGACACTATAATTATTAGTGTAATGGGGATGGACATTAGAAATGGCATGAAGGGTTTATTATTTTATTCATTTTCATGCTACCTAAATTGACATGTATGTGGGTTCAACCTAAGGCTCACCTCGTTGAATTCCACATATGTTGTATTTTTATTTATTTTATCTAATTTTATGACACGTAGGCATACTCCACCTAATATTCCACATACCTAAGTTTTCTTTTACAAATAAATCTCACCCAGGGTCAACTATTATTATATTTTATTACCTATTATTTTGGTTCAAAATTTATTCATTCGTCTTTTGCACTATGGATTCCACTAAATGTTTACACCATATGAACAACCCATCAAAAATATAAATATCTCTTCTTTCATTTCACCATGCATGTCGATTTTTTTTTTCATGGTGGGTTGAAAGTTATCTAACCTTTTTTTGCTCACAATACAACTCTTTTACCATAACTTTCATTACCATGAATGCTTCATAGAAGTCTTCTTTGGAATCAAAAGGATTCCCTCCTCTTGGTGATGGCATTTCTTGTCTTTGAGTTGCATGCATCAAACCAATTTCAGTTTTATATTTCTTCAATGATTTTTCTCCTCGTTCAATAGTTGATCAAGCATCCACACTCACAAATCCTATCACACCTTCTCTGATACCAAACTTGATCCAAAATTCAGGACTCAATTTTTGTTAAAGATAAGTGTGAATTAACTTAGTAAAACAAAGGAAGGCTAAAATTGAAGAAGAAAAATAGAAAAATAAAGAAGAAAAAGAGACAAGACAAAAGTTGATAACGAACTTCACCCAATGTGGGCTACATCTTTGTTTATGCTTCCAATGAGTGATGATTCCTTTAAATATGAAAAACCGAATTTTGCATCCAATTTTGGCCTCTAATCTATAACAAATTACATTTATGTCTACTAAAAAGGTAGTGGTATCCAAGAAACAACTTTTTCCTCTCAAGATATGAAAAACAAGGCCAAGACCCCATTTATTCAATTCTACACGGACTAAAAAACTACTCAAAATAACTTTGATTTGTAATTCCTTTCACATATCCACTCTTTGGTGTAATGGTGAAAAATGTTGAGTGATAAAATTTAGTTCTTGAGGTCGAACCACAATTCGTTTTGATATTTCATTCTTTGTATTATTTAGGAAATAAATATAATATTATGTCATTCCCATACAAAGCTCATTGTTTGGTGTGATGGTTTGCATTATTGGCTATTACCGTGGAATTCATGGGTTCAACCCTATGTACCTCCCATTTGGGAGTTTTGAATATGGTACAAGCTTTAAGATTAGGAGTTATTGGTTGAACAATAAATGTAAATAGTTGCCGCAATAGTTATATGGCTTAGTTTGTCGAAGAAGGTCATGGGGTGGCTCCCCACCAACACTATTTATATACAACTATTTTGTTGTTAAAATTTTGTTCAAATAGGTTGTAGTGGTGTTAGTTGGTGTAGAAGTTTGTTGTTGAACTCGTTCTATTAAGTTTGGGGGTTCGAACCACCCTGTTGGCCTTTTCACAACCACTCGGTCCAATATTCCTAGACAATTAGAGGTTTCCACGTGGTACGTTATGATTAGCCCATTAGCCCATGTCACTGTACAATTAACCTGCCACATCAGCTTGCATGTACATCCAACATGCCACTTGTCATATTTTGCTCGGTCTGCCTATCATGTCACTTCAGCGTCAATATCAATGTTTGTATTGTTTTTACAACCATGTGTCGTCCTATGGTTTTTCCACATGGCAAACCCCACAAACATTTTGCATGTTTCTCCAAAACATCATAACACAATGTTATGTGAATTCCAAGACAAATTTGGTAGCATAGTATTTCTTATACTTCCTTCTTTTAATGGTCCAAAATATAGTGATATTTATTTTCCCAACGTCATCCCTTCGCACCCTTTGTCTTATTAATGAGATTTGATCTTTGAGTGAACTTGTGGGAGACAAGGGGAGTCCCTTGGAGGCTCCTTAATTCCACTTCAATATTGTATTGGCTTGACATTAAACTCCTTAACCTTGTCATTTCACTTGGTGGTTTTCCATTTAATCATTTTTTTCCAATGGTCTATTGATATGCTACTTATATGAATTTAAGGTACTATCAAAGAAAAAACCATGGTGATCCCTACAAAAATACCTAAATGGTTTTTCACGGTTGATTTTTTAAATGGAAACCTTAACAACCTTTAGTATTTTCATGATTTTCGATGTTTTCCAACAATCACTATTGCATTGCACAAGCAATTATTTAGTTTTGAGTGCATTATTTTTCATGATAATAGTTTCTCCCTTATATGTGAGGTTAGGAGAAAGTGTATAGTTGAAATCCATCACAATTTTATATTCAACAAGGAGTATTGTCATTTATTAGGAGAGATATATTTATCAGAGAGAGGAAACGGTCTTGAAGGAGAGACAATACAATCCACTGCGAATAGAATTTTCTCACAATATAAATATGAGGCAAACATGTCCCATGCTAGTGATCATGAATTTGAAAAAAATGGTTATATTGGTACACAAGAAAAATCCTGTAAATAATGTTGAGAACATAGTGGATGTTGTTGATATAGATGTTTTATTTTCCCTTGTAGATAATGCACAAATGTACAACCCCCCATGCAATTGTTTAAGTTATAGGTGCATAAACTAGAGTGATTCTAAGAGATATAGACATGCTACTGTGGCCAATGATTTCTTTTTCTTTCTTTTACTAACCCTATTATATGTAGATATCCTTAATGGTGCACCACTGGAGGGAGTGGGATTATGCTAAGATCTAGGCCACAATGGAGGATAGTCCACCAGCTTGGCTAGACTTTCCTAGATGGGGTCTCTTAAATTATTTTGAATGCCCCCTAATCCAATAGCAAGAGGAGCTCCTACAATTACTGGTTGGTCATTTTAGGCATCATTCAGGGGTATTTTAGGTTCAAGGGGAGGACCAAGAGATATTTATAGAAATGGATATATATTTTATGATGGGGTTGCAACCATGGGACTAGGAACCACAAGCATAATATATTCATGTTGAGCCTCCATGATCGACCATGTAGCAAGACAAGAAGGTGAGGAAGCATTGCATTGCAGGGGTAGTGGAAGGGAAATGAATGTGGATCATAGTGATTTATAATGTGGAATTATAGGTAGAAATTGTAATGATAGTGTGACTATTGGGTGTGCCAACCCCTCATCATATAAAAGTCCAACAACTTAACATTTTGAATTAGTTGCATGGTGGCACCTTTCTAACTAGGAATGTATACACCTTGGGAGTTTAGTGTCCCAAATGATCTAGGAACTGGAGGGAAAATTCTATGATTTTACCTTCGACATGCTCATATTTAGTTTTTTCTTCTAGTAGGTCATGTTGCTACATCGACAAATTAAGGTGGAGGTGAATCCTCCCTGTTGGCCTTAGGTCATGCAGTGGGGTTACTTTATAATCTGAGAGGGGGGAGTGGACGAAGGGAGGTTCTAGATCAAGAGGGTCCATCAGTGGTGTCTCTCCATTCCATTAATTATTCTTGAGTTTCGCTATGCAAGATAGACTTTTAGGGGGACACTGGCATGCCCTTGATCCCTGGCGAGAGATGGGGACCTAGAGGTTGCATTTTATTTTATCTATATTTTAGTTATCAAAATTTTCACTTTTCATAAATGTATATGATGATTCTAACATAATTTTTTTCTTTGTGTATGCATATATGGGCGCTTGTGGGTGGGAAATCCTAACCAATTTTTATCACACTCAAGGAGGGTATTGGATTCAAGGACTAGTTCAAAGTGGGCATGTGCACTTATTATAGGGTGAGATAGAGGGACCCCAAAAGCTAAGGAAGTGGGGTAATTATTATGATGCGGTAAAAGTCCCATCCTATTTGGTAGGGTGTAGAGGCATGTCTAGGAGATGAGGAGATCAAATGGCTCTAGAATGGATGCCATCCCTTGTGGAGATAGACATGGATGTTCATGAGTGGATCATGATCATTTTTCTAGGCATCCCCAAGGTTAGATGCATGGTACTTAGTGAGGACATTTTGGATGCGATGGTGATGCCACATTGAGAGTGGGGACCAAAGTTATAAAGGGTAGTAGTTGTGGTAGTGATTGTGATGCCCATTTTGGCTCTCGAATAGGGGTAGGTCAAGACTCAATTATTAGTGGTAGAGGGGGACATGGTAGTGCATGGGTGTTACAGATCCATTTGGGCACATCACTCCCATCATCTAGATCACTGTTTTAGAGCTCCTCAAACCCTAATTTTAGTTGCTACATGCCCTAAACAAGTCAACCTTTTGAATGCCTCCTTCCCAGACAGTTTCATGGCTTAAATACATCTTGAAATGGCCTCGAGAGGGACCAGTGCAGGTAGGCCCATGCAAGGGTGTGCTGCAGAGCAGTTAAGTCCATGCCAGGGTGCTCTGCAGAACACTTAGGCCCTCTTTTACTTGCACTGGGTGAGTTTGAGTGAAATTCACATAGGGTTTGGGGAATATTCTTATCTTCTAGAGCCTTCTATAAGATTCCCACACTTATCATCTACTATGAGCTTGAAAATGGATGAGGAATGAGTTAAGATACCTCTTATCCTCTCATACCTTCCTCCATGGAAATAATTCTAAGTATGGAATGCCATTCAATACCCTCATTGATGAGAAAACCTCCTCCATCTTCCTATAAATTGAGCACTCATCTAAGTGATCAGGGGTTCGACTTTGATGGATTGTAAGGAGATAATGTTAGTTTGAGAATTGAGACCATTATAAGTGTTGTTATGCTACCAAAATGTCATTCTTATGATGTGATGTGGATGGAACCAAAGCTAGAGGAGTGAATTCAAATCAAGCTTCATGGTTGTAATTCTTCCTTCTATTCAATAAAGTAATTACACCTTTTTCCATATGCGTATCTTGATATATTATGCTCATATGTGTGAATGTATCTGATTCCATTTACTTGTAATCAATAGATATTTTTCTTTGATTGGTTCTTTGTCTTCTGTTGATGTTTGCAGGTACTTCTGAAGCGTGTTAAGTATGGGAAGGAGTGGTAGGACCGATACAAAGCAAACAAGAGGAAAGTGAAAGTACAAGTAGGTCCTCTCCTTCTCTTTGTCTTATCTATTGTTTATAGAAAAAGGTTAAAGTGCTTTAAACTATTGTTCTAGGTATGGCTACTTATCTAGGGAATTAGTATTTATTTGTAGATACCAACTTCTTCATAACAAATTGGCGACCATACAAGGGATCGATCATCATTCCAAGTATCTTATCGACATCCTAGGACACTCTATAAGACCTTACTTCCTTTCATTGATTCTATTTCATCCTTGTTGAATTGTTATTTGGTCAAAAAATTGAGGTTAGATGACTCTTGAGTGGCCTCTCAAGAATCAACACAGGCTTGCTCAGAGGACAGTGCTCTACAGAGCACCCTTGAGTGAGAGACAGTGCTCTGCAGCATAGTTAGCCCCTTTTTGGCCTATGTTGATCCACCTTAGGGAAAATTTTCATCTTTGGATTGGGCTTTTTCATCAAATTTCCTTATGTTTATGTTTGTTGAAAGATCAATGATTGTAGTATCTCTGAAATCAACTTGTATTTCCTCTTTCTAGCCTACTTTGGCTTGATTGATTAATGTTTCTTAAATGATTTATTTATCATTATCATTTCGTTTCCAAAGTTGTATTATAGTCGATTAATCTTTTTTTAAAAGAAAGTGTTGTAAAAGTCTTCTTTTCTTTCGAAACAGAACTATCGTAAAGTCTTCGTTCTTGCAAAAAGATTGATTGATTGTATGTGAATTAGTTTCCTTTTGTTCATTTTAACATTAAAGAAATTGAAAATAAAAACATGCATCTTCCATATTAAAGTTTGTGAATTCTTGATAGGAATAGCTAGGGAAATTGCATTAGGTGTGCTCTTTTCTCTTTGTCAAAGCTTTGATTACTCTATCCCTACTAGCTAAGGTTTTCATTGTCAAAATTAAATGAAAAGAATGCTTATCATATTAGCTGAATTCTATGAATTGAAAATACATCACATGGTGAACCTTGAAAGGAAAATTCCTAACCAAAATCAACTTTAAATTAACATCAATTAACCTAATGGAGCATTATCACCTAACACAAAACATTTAGAGGTTCTAGGCTAGAGTTGTGTTCCGGCGTTGTAAAACATAGAAGTTGTCACTAACTTGTCTGCAATACATCCCAAGTGTAATAGCTCATTCCACATACGTGAGTATATCGTAACTTGTCCACGTACCTTTGGGTATATAGGGCAGTTTTGCAGTACGTAAAATATATGGGAATGCTCTCACTGTGCGGTTTTGCATTAGACAACGCTAATACGAATTGGGCCTCTACGTACTTTCGAGTATATATGAGAGGACAACACTAGGTTGATATCCATCCTTAGGTAACCAAGTTGGCTTCCTTGTACACTGTCATCATTTCTCTACAATCAAGTACTCCTCCAATTGGAAAAAATCAACCTCCAGTTGTTCCTAAAGTTGACCTTTTTCGTTCTACCTCGGTTGTTTCTTCCTCCCCTTCTTCCTCTTCTCCTGGTGAAAGTATTGGTACTAGTAACCAGGTGGCTAAGAAGAAGAAGAAGAAGAAGCAAATTCAGAAGAGGGGCAACCAAGCAACCTTTGCTTTGAATGCAACATCTGATGAGAAACCATCTGTCAAGCCTCACAAAGTTCAATATCCATGCAAACTTTGTGCAGGAGACCATCTTCTTCGAAATTGTTCTAGTATTCCACAGATCTTAGAAGAATGGTCTTCCCGCTCATATCATTTGGTGTCATCAACTTCTGGATATCATGCTGGTGACACACCATCAACTAGTGGTAGTAAAGTTCATGGAAAGAAGGGTAAAGTTAAGTTTCCCTGTAGGTTATGTGAAGGGAATCACCCCATTCACCTTTGTCCCTATCTGGATGAAGCCAAAAAAGTGTTGGATAACCATCCTGCTTCACTGCAACGACTTCTATCTGGTTACAGGAAACTATCCCTTAATCCTTCACTAGTTGATAAAGTGAATGACCCAAATCAACCGTTAGTCAAACCCACTCTCTCTGAATGTGAATCCCATGAGTCTATACTTGACCGATCATAGGTCGAGGAAACAGTTGACCCGATTTCACCTTCATTTAATCATACTTTTCCCAAAGAGAGTGAATATGATACCACTCTGGTTTTTTTCATTTCGTCAGATTCCAATGATCTTAGGGGCAATCCTCCCGCTCTCATAACTCAAGGGGTTAATTCTCCCATTTCTATAGTACACCCACCCAAGTAGTCTGGTCACTTCCTTTGATTGGAATCGACTAGCAAGATGTCATCTTCCTTCTTATGTGCCTTTCCAGATCATAGTACAAGTTTTCAATATGGTTGTATCTAGCACTATTATAGATGAAGGTGCATATGTGAGTATCCTTTCCTCCACTGCTTGGCAAGCGCTCGGTTCACTGCCAGTTGTGCCAATTACCCAGAATCTGTTGGCTTTTAATAGAGGAATCAATCAACCATTAGGGATCCTTCCTCATTTTCCTGTTACTTGGGAGCAAAATTTGTTTATATCAATGTGATGGTAGTCCCAGGCCCTTTAGATTATAATTTACTTCTTGGGTGCGACTATGTTTATGACATGGGAGCTATTGTTTCAACACTCTTTCGAGTGATGTGTTTCCCGCATGAAGGCAGAATTTTCACCGTTGACTAGCTTTCATTTCCCAATCCAAATATGGCTTCCAGTCAACCATCTTCCCTAAATGGTCCTTTTGTCCCAATGGTATCTTCCACACCACAGGTCAATTATGTGGCAACCCATTCCATGCCTTCATCAACTGACGATCAATTTTGTAATGTTGTATGTTATCTACTGGGGGCATTGGAACCAGATCTCTCTAATTGATTCCTTGCTATAGGTCCCTTCCAGAGCATTGTTTTCCCATATGATGGGAATCTCTTGGAAGTCATGACCTCTTATGGGTCATGATCAAGGAATCAGAGCATAGTTCATTGTCTTGTGTCAAGCTTGTTAAAAAGTGAAACAAGGAATGTGAGCATATTTCCTTGTTTTGTGTCAAGCTCGTTAAAAAATGAAACAAGGGATGTGAGGATAGTTCTTTTACTGTGTCAACCTCATTAAAAAAATGAAATAGGTCCCAGAGCAGAGTTCCTTGTCTTATGTCAAGCTTGTTAAAAAATGAAACAAGGAATCAGAGTAGAGTTCCTTGTCTTGTTTCAAGCTCATTAAAAAATGAAACAAGGAATCTGATCAGAGTTCCTTGTCTTGTGTCAAGCTCATTAAAAAATGAAACAAGGTCCCTTGTCAAGTATAGTTCCAAGTCGAGTCTTTGATTAGATCTCATAAAATCCCAGTCAAGTCTTTCACTTGATCTCATAAATGAACCTTCATTCCATCCACCTAATAGCCATGAGTAGTCTACTTAGGTAAATACAATGAAGCTTGAGGGGAATGCACCTACAATCGAGTCATCATGCTGGGGGCATCTAAACCAATCTCAAGAATAGTTTTTTGTTTCAATCTTGTGTAAACATGAAACTAAAACCAAGCATAGTTCCCTATGGTTCCATATTGTGTAAAAATGAATCCATCTCCATTTTAACTCTCATGATTGCCATTCTATCAGCCTCTTCCAATGAACCTTGGTTTTTCTCCTTCCATCATCACTATCTTGTTGGCCGATCATATGCTTTCACTTGGTTGTTTTACCATTTTTGAGGAATAGTTGCAATGAGTGGTCTTACTAGCCAGCCTCTTCACATAAATCAACATGTTTTGAGAAGTTCCAACATCACCAGAACCAGTTGCTATCCTAAACACCACTTGTTCCTAAAAGTGGAGTCCTCTTTAAGCTCTTTTCAGACTCTCTAAATATGAAAATATTGTCGAGCGCTTGTCCTTTTCAGCTCGTTAATGGATTGGAAATGAAATCTACACAGTATAAGTTTAACCCTTTTTTGAGCTGAGATATATTATTTACGAAAAAGGAATATGTTGACCAAACATGGTTGATAGGTTCTCTCTTGTATTGTTTTATGCTTTTTCAGGCTTGAGAGACAAATCTACGAAAAAGGACTTGTGGATTTTTATTTTTGTCCCTTCTCAAACTCTCTAAACATGAAAAGGACCGAGCTATCTTTGTCGTTAAACTCGTTAAAACATCAAATAGCAACAAACTTGTCAATTATGACAACACCAAGTTTCACCTTCACTAGACTCGTTAAAACATCACATATCAATGGATTCACCCGAAGGGTGAAATTATATAATAAGCATATGTTATCCTCCTCAAGCTTGATAACAATAAAGAAGTACTGGTCAACAATGACTGGGGAAAATGGGAAAAGGGGTAAACCACTTTATGGCAGTACATCATTCTTGAACTTGACACTTTCACTTCATCATTCTGACTATTTGGTTGGGGTTATATACTTGATAGTCATCATACCTTGGTCTATCATACCATCCATTAATTCTATTTTGGGTCAATGCTGCCAATCCATTCAGTGTCACAGACATGTTCAAGAGAAATCACTCAGTTAAAATTCATCCTTTACAATACTCATAAACCTTCATTTTCATTACTGCCATTCCTAAACCTTGTGTCTTCAGTCAAATTCTGTCTCCAAAATCATTACACTTGTTTTGTGTCGTTGATGTGGAATACATCAAGGCCCTCCTGTGATGAGTCACTTCTTATGGACACCAGCTTATTATCAAAGAAGTTGACTTAGAAACACCCTTCTAGTACCTTGAGGCTTGCATACATCAATGGCAAGTTTCTCGTTTCCGGCGATAGGTTGACATCACTAGCCTTCAACCGAAAGACTTTGTATAGTGTTCAACATCAAAACATACATTCACACCATGCAGAATGTGCTACAATACCTTAAGGATCATTATCATTATTGGTGATTTCTCTTGTGTTTGTTAACATCTTACATCATTGGCTGGTAATCAAATGGTGTCTTCCCATGTTCGACTTCAGATCAAATACTCACATGGTTAGACTCATACTTGAGCGAATGATTGAACAAGACAGAAGACCCCAAATCTAGTTTCATCCATCTGGGCTGCAATTGTAGTAAATGTACCAAATCATCTGTACAATGGATTTACACTGATAGACATCCGATCATGAGTCTATATCTATAGACGATTATCTATGTACTTGTAATGAAATTTTATATGCTGAGCATGGGTATGCCTGTCCTCAACGATTCATGAGAAAAAGTGAAAATATCATGATATTATGTATTGTAATTGATGCAGGTCACCATCCACTTCAGAACCTCCTCATCACATCATAAAGCATTTCACTCGACATGAACATTTTCGACTTCATGCTTTAGGGAGACGTTGTTACAAATTCATTTGGGCACATCACTCCCATCATCTAGATAAGTGTTTTAGGACTCATCACACACTAATTTCAATTGCTACATGCCCTAAACAAGCCAACCTTTTGAATGCCTCCTTCCCAGACAGTTTCATGGCCTGAAGACATCCTGAAATCACCTTTAGAGGGACTAGCGCAGGTAGGCCAATGCAAGGGTGCACTACAAAGCAGTTAAGTCCATGCCAGGGTGCTCTGCAGTGAAATTGAAATAGGGTTTGGGGAATATTCTTATCTTCTGGATCCTTCTAGAATATTCCCACACTTATCATATCCTATGAGCTCGAAAATGGATGAGGAATGAGTTAAGATACCTCTTATCCTCTCATCCCTTCCTCCATGGAACTAATTCTAAGTAATGAAGGCCATTCGATACCCTCATTGATGACAAAACCTCCTCCATCTTCTTATAAATTGAGCACTCATCTAAGTGATCAGGGGCTGGACTTTGATGAATTGTAAGGAGATAATGTTAGTTTGAGAATTGAGACTATTGTAAGTGTTGTTATGCTGTCGGAATGTCATGCTTATGATGGAATGTGGATGGAACCAAAGCTGGAGGAGTGACTTCGAATCAGGATTCATGGTTCTAATTCTTCCTTCTATTCAATAAAGTATTTACACCTTTTTCCATATGCTTATCTTGATATATGATGCTTATATGTGTGAATGTATCTTATTCCATTTACTTGTAATCAATAGATCTTTTTCTTTGATTGGTTATTTATCTTCTGTTGATGTTTATGGGTACTTCTCAAGTGTGTTAAGTACGGGAAGGAGCAGCAGGAGCGATACAAAGGAGACAAGAGGAAAACATAAGTGTAAGTAGGTCCTCTCATTATCTTTGTCTTATCTATTTTTTATAGAAAAAGGTTAAAGTGCTTTAAATTGTTGTTCTAAGTATGGCTACTTATCTAGGGAATTAGTATTTTTCCGTAGACACCAAATTATTCATAAAAGAGGGTGTTTCTGCTCCCCAAATTATTTTTATACGGTTAATTTTTATGGTTTATAGCCCCTTATATATATATTATATATATATATTATATATATATATAATATATATATATAATATATATATATATACCTCTCACGATTTATACTTTTATGGTATATTGCTTCATTGTTATCGATGATTGATAATGATTTATGTATGTGTGGTGTAATATGTATATAAGTGGTTGTTGTAGCGGCTACAACCACCTTCCAAAATTTTTTCTTAGCTTCATTTTGGAGCCTCCCTTCCAACATTTCACAACAACATGTCTTGTCTTGTCAAGTACACAAGATTCAATTATTTTCTTCCAAAATAACAGCATGTCCATCAAACATTGTTTCATTCCCCTCACAGGATATTTCATCGTACTTGGTCCAGTTGCAGGCTGAGCATCTCCCTCAAGAAATTAGGAAATTCTAGAGGGAAACCAACCTTCCCTCCATAAATTGTGCAATTCTGTCTAGTATCCTGCTAGGCTCCAGAATTGCGCAAATCTGCCTGGCACTGTTCACTAAGAAAATTGTGCAATTCCTCCCAGTAGGGATGTTCAGCCCAGAAATTGTGCAATTCTGGGCAACAGTCAGTTGTTCTACCAAGAAATTATGCAATCCATCTGGGCAGCCAGCCCAGCTCCCTCCCAGAAATGCGCATTTTTTCCTCCCAGCTGAGCAGGCTGTTGCATGTGCAGTTGAGCTAACTAGTTCCCTTTGGGACCAAGAAAAATTTATTTGCATGCATGGGATGTTCCTCCCAAGGCAGCATGCAAAGGAATCCATTGATTTAGTGATCTACTTTTAGTAGCTAGAGGTTACATGCAAGGATCATCTCAAAAGCCTCCCACCAAGTGTCAATTTTCCTAGATTTATGGCATGCATGTCACAACCTCGATCTTATCAAAACTCATCAACTGGATGTTGCAGAGCTCATTCCTCACATCGACCTTGTAGCTCTATCATTGCACATTGCATCTAGAAGTCATTGGCACATTCAGCCCTATTGTCTTGGTGTAAGCCCGCTTCTAATGACTTGCATTGTGTTTCTAGTGCCTTTTGTGTTTCACTTTGTATGAATGATGTCTGCTTGATTTCAGTGAGGCTTGTTGTTTTTTGCATGCATCTAGCTTGTATTAGCACCGTTTCAATTTTCATTAACATCTCACTGTTGTCACATGCATGACACTGTTTTTCACGGAAGGTCTCTGTTGCGGTGACTCGCTTCACATACATGCATTCTTTCCTATTTTGTAAATCCTACACTTTTTGTTTAACTGAATGATCATTCACTCTTGTTTGCACTGATCTCACCATGCTTTCAGACTTCTCATGCTTTCAGTCATCTATCGACCAAGCTAGACTACCTTGGCCCATACCGTGCCTTTCCCGGCTAGCACTGTGCATTTCTAGAAATGAAGGCTCTACCTTCCCTCCAAAAATTGCAAAAATCTAGAAAGGCACTCACCTCTGGGCTTTCATTGTCCAATTATAGGAGGCAGTGTCCTCTTGGCCCCAGAAACTGCGCAATGCAGTTTGTTGGTTATATGTCACTATTGACTGAAATTATGCAATGTGTAGTTTAAGTCCTCAGCAGCCCAGGCTGGACTATGCATTATGCAGTTCCAGCACTCAGTCAGCCTCCTAATAGCCCAGATTGTGCCTTACATAGTTTTGGCAGTCAGTCTCCCAACTCCCAACGGAAATTGCGCAACCTTCATGATTAGTCACACAGGTATGTTGTAAGTCAGTTCTCAAGTTCGTTTTGGTTTTCAACTAATAGATTTCTTTCCATGAGTGTTTCCATGTCTCTAGGTATCGCATGTGTTCATATACCTCTAAGTAGCATAGGTACAGTGGTTTCTAGGAGATCAGAGTTGAAGGCACTGTTCAGAGCACACTTGGGGATGTAGTCGATCAAGTGTCTATGAACTTGCCTACCCATGAATACATCAAGTTGTTCGTAGAAAAGGATATCAAGATATGATGTAGGCAACATCACAGCAAGAAACACCATCAACAACAACTAAAGTAAGCACACTGGATGCCACGAATGCAAGAGGAAGGTTGTTGACAACACAGAGGTAGAACAAAGTTGCAAGCTCAATCAGATCCTCTTGTGATGAAAGCAACTTTGGAGACTCAGGATATGAGGTGGTGGTGCAACATGAAAATCGTGCGAAGGTAGAGAACATAATAGAGAAGGATTTGCTTGTGTTGAAGCAACAACTTAAGGAAGAATAGGAGCTGCATAGACGAGAGAATGAGTTGCAACAAGAATAGGTACAGCGGGGGGAGCAACATACACTCACTAATGAAATTGTGCCTATACAAGTTATAAATCCATCCCAGTAGCTGGCACAGAGAAGATAAGGTGAGTAGTGTTGTTTATCACATGCAAGGGAATGTAGTAGCATGTATGCCATTATGCGCACACATGTGTTACACAATATTTGGTCACTGACCCCGCATTCCCTGATCCTGGGTAGATTCAATCCCGAAATGGCTTCTCCTCTGTGTCATACATCAAAATATGTGTCCAAATCTTCCATATCACTCAAGAAGATTAACCATGCTCATTAATCCTGAAGTTGACGTTTTTTACCTATGTTTCAAGATCGTCATAGGACATCAGTATCCTTCCTGCGACAATGTATTAAATTGAACGAGAACCTAATGACACTGTCACGAGAGTACATATGTTCTCAGTGACAATAGGATTTTAGGGATCATCGTAGGTCATAAGTGTCCTGCCTGTGACGATAGCCTAGAATGCACTAACGCCTTGCGACATCATCTATGAGTCTAAGTGTTTGACCTATGACGACCCAAATATGGAGAATTAGTTCAAACATAATGGTTCTGGGTGGTTCTGGAGCTGTTTGTTGGGTCAAGGAAGTTCACCTCTCCCCATTTGAGAGGGTGATTCTTCCTTTTGAGTAACCTCCCTTGAAGATAAGCTTTCTCTCCCCTCATTTATGGAGGCTCCTCCTCTTATAAAAGCATCCTCCATGACTATGATCAGCTAGTTGGTAGTTCTTAGAGTGCTAGTTGAGTTTTGGTGTGCTAGTTCTTAGCTTGTTGGATTGATAGCTTATACTTTCGATTGCCTTTCATGTTGTGGATTGAGAGTGTAAAATGGTTTTGTAAGAACGAAGCCTTGTTTTGATTGCCTTAGTTTCATACTTGTTCTTTTGGGTGAGAGAGAATCATCAATCTTTCTGGGAGACCTTTGAGAGTGAATGCTTATGGAGACATACTGATTGGACCCTTCAAGGAAGCATGTGACGTCAAGGTGTGGTTGTAAGCTTTACTATTGTTCATATTAATACAATGAATGGTTATTTCCTATATCATGTATGAAATGTATGTTGATAGCTTATGGTTCCTTGACTCTATAAGTAGATAGTTTGTAGTTGTGTTGTATTATGTGTTGGTCATTTTCATATGTTGTTTCAGGTGAATCATTCATTAAGGAGAAGAAAGAAATAGCTAAAGTAATGTGATGAAGACCTCATCAAACATTGGTATAAGGTAGGCCTCTTCAATGATAACTATTTAAGGAATTAGCTATTGTCTTTGTCTTGTTGTGACTAGACCCACTCTAGGACTAGAGGGGTTGTCTCTGCCTACAAATGGAACTTACCTACATCACAATTTGGATAGTTGTTGTTGATAGTACTATTGGTATGGTTTTGGTTCAAGACGACGACAATGGTTCCGAGCACGTTATCTATTATCTTAGCTGCAACCTTCTCGACACTGAGACTCATTATGCTTATGTCAAGAAGCTCGCCTTGGTAGCTGTCCAAGCTATCCAACACTTTCATCATTATATTTTGTTGCGTACGATGATCATGATTTCAGATTGCAACCCGATGTCATACATTTTGTCACGCCAATTGCTGGGGGGCAAGTACTCAAAATGGATTGTTATCCTTCAAGAGTTCAATTTGGATTTTACTACTGCCAAGTCTAAAACGTCACTGGTCTTCGCTGAGTTGATTTGCTCGTTACTGTCTGCTTCCTCTCCCTCTCAGATAGAGGACCGCATTCTGGATGACACACTTTTCTTGATAAGAACCCTCAATCCATGGTATGATGACATTATTTTCTACCTCCAGATGTCTTTCTTCCATCCTAATTTGTATAAAGATGCTTGGCGACGCATTCATCACCATTCTCATCCTTATCGTATTGTTTGAGACACTTTATACCGTCTTGGTGTTGATTCAGTTCTCCGTCATTTTCTGACTTTCGAGGAATTTGAAAGAGTCTTGAATGACTACCAATATGACACGTGTGGTGATCATATGTCTGATTATGCTATTACCCAAAAAATCCTTCGTGCTAGTTACTTTTGGCCCTCCATTTTTAAGGACTACATTCTTGATGTCTATTCCTGTCACACGTGCCAGATTTACTAGCAGAAGATGTGTGTGCCACATTCCCTTTTGCATCCTATCATTACCGTAGGCCCTTTTGCTAAATGGGGCATTTATTTTATGACCTATAACCCTCGCTCAACCGAGGCGCATGGGTATATCATCATTACCATTGAGTATTTTACAAAATGGGCCGAGGCAATGCCTACATTATCGGCCGATGGTAAGATAGCTGCGCAATTCCTATTCAATCATGTGATTACCCGGTTCGGAGTCCCTCGGGCTATAGTCACTGATCATTATTCCCATTTCTTTGATTATATGATGACTGAGTTGACAACCTAGTTAATATTGCGTCACGATAGTTCGACGCCTTATTACCCTCAATCCAATGGCCAAGTCGAATCTGTCAACAAGATGTTGGTTACTATGCTTCAGCGTACCATTGGAATGCACAAGTCCAAATGGAATTTAATTTTGTTTTCCACCCTATGGGCCTACCATACCTCAGTTAAATATGCAACCGGATTCACACCATTTCAACTGGTTTATGGTCTGGAAGCTACACTCCTGATTGAATGCAAAATCCCTTCTCTCCAATTAGCTATCGAATTGCTCCTGAATACTACTCCAGTGGAAGAATGCCTTCTTTATCTAGAACGGCTAGATGAGACTCATTGGCTTGCTTCTTTAGTTATTGAAGCACAAAAGAAGAGAGTCAACACTCACTTTGATCAGATAGTCAATCCACGTTCCTTCATAGAGGGAGATTTAGTCCTATTGTATGATCAAGCTAATGACAAGCTGGGGGCAGGAAAATTTGAACCCATGTAGCATGGGCCCTATATTGTTAAACGAGTATTAAAAAAGGGGTTTATGAGCTAATTGATTATGAAGGTAACCCTTTGGATAAGCCCCGAAATGGGCTTTATCTTAAGAAATATTATGCATGAGTCTTTCGTGCATTGCTGTGTACATAAGTATGTTTTTTTATTTTGTACATGTTTGGCTTGGTGTGTAAGCTTTTTCCACTTATTGTGTCCTTTTTACTTCTTATGTAGATGTCTGTTGCACCTTATATCGATTTCGCTAATGGTGCATGTCGTAGTACTCAGAATCTTTCCTTCGCGGCATGGGTTATCTAGAATCCTCATGGTGAGTTAGTGGATCTTCAAGGTGTTTGTCTAGGGTGTACCACAAAAAATGTCACTGAATATAGCACCATCATCAAATTATTGGTTGAGGCTATTGACCTCAATATTTGTGCATTGATTGTGAATCTAGACTCCCAACTTGTTGTTCTTCAACTTAACGGGTGTTATTTCGTCAGAAATCCTCAAATTCTAAGGTTGTATTTACGAGTTCACTTACTGGAAAGGAATTTTGATTATATCACATATCGACACATTCTTAGAAGGCTAAATATGTTAACTGATGCATTGGCGAACCAAGTATTAGATAGATATTTGTGAAATTTATAAACATCGTAAGCAAGCATTCAGACACAATAAGTAGAGACAGTAAAACATAGATAGATATATATATCGTGTGTTGTGCACCATGGCACTCAAAATATATATATATGTGTGTGTGTGTGTCCAAAAAATATGTGTGTTTAGTTACATCATGAGACACATGTATCTCAAAACTCTGAAGAAAAGAGACCTAGAAATCTACTATGCATTATGCTCTCGATAGCAGACTACTTCTCGGACCATGCATTGAAGCAACCGATGTATCTTGTTCGACACACCCATGGTGTGTCGTTGGTACTGCTTGGGAATCTCCTTGAATCCTCTATAGTCTGGGATCCCCTCAATCAAGCCCTCTAGGTTTTGAGCTATCTCCTCCTCAGCATCCCCACCTGGAGGTGGTAAGTTAATCTCTCTTTCAGCCCTCCGGATAGTAGGAGCGAGAGCTACTGGTCTCTTAGGTCCAACATCTATAAAGAATTGAACATAAAATTAGGGCATGTATATTTAAAATAAAAAAACAACAAAAATTACAAAAATTTTGTCGCTAAAACTGAGTATTTTACCTCTCTCTCCCCACTATTCGCCAAGTGGAAGCAACATGTCTAGATCGCCCCTGAGTCCATCCCAGCGTATGGCCAATCATAGACTATGACTTGTTGATAGTTCATCCATTGAAAAAATTCTGGACCCCATGATACAGGTTGGCCACCGCCTCCTCATGGCATCACAAGATCCCAACGAGTAATCTGTGTCTGTCATGGTCCTGGCCATCCCACCATCACATCCTATCTCTGGAGGATTAGTACTCATTCCAGCATGAGAGTTATCAATATTGAGCTGTAGCTGAACTGTTTTGCCTCACCCCGATGGCACTTGGTTAGTTGTCTCTTCATATTGAGAGACACGGCCTCTAGTCAGTTAAACATGGTAGGATTTAAGCAGTCTTGGGCTAATCATAATTGAGGCTTGGTCACCTCGTACTGGGCTTAGGAGCCAGTTACTCTGGTTATGTTAAATAGCAGCACCCGTAGTGACAAATCATTAACAGTGAAAATTTGTAGCTTTCCACTTGTTGATGATTTATGTGCTCCTAGTGGGCACAGTCTTGCGATAGTCCATAGAGTCTCTAATAACCCGAGTTCCCACCATGTGGGGCATCTCTCCTCTTCTTGACAATCCAATCAAAAAATATATATCCATGGCATCAAATTCTATTTCTTACCCACGGTTGATGAATTTTCCTTTGTTTGGATTCCATGCTCAGATCAAATATTCTAGGAGATCCATTTGTGCTCTTAGCAGTGCTGTCAAGAAGAACTTTTGTAGCCTGCAATTTCACAGGATGTTCAGACACTGAGGATCTCCCATTCCCATCTCATCATCATGGTCATGGGTATGTTCTTGCCATACGAACACCATGTTTATCCCTGCATGCATAAACATCCCTTTGTTAAAATCCATCCAACCGTTTTCACCTTTTAAAATGGATTATAAATGAAGGTTTTTGGGTTCAGCGCTTGTTGCAGCTATTTTTAAAACAGCTATGACAGGCCACTTTGCATAGTTCACAAACTTTTGGGTCATCACAGGTGTACATCACTTTCCTGCGACGATCCCGTATTTTCCTCGTGCAAATTTCTTGGTCGTCACAACCCCAAGGGGGGAACTTGTGATGACCGAGGCAGAATTTTTGTCCAAAAAATTCCTTTAAACCCCAGTCTAAAACATGAAATTGCATCTAATTTTGGCGAAAAAACAAAGGTAGGGATAGGGTATTTACCTGGAGGAAACGAAAAAGGCAATGGACCACTGAGTTTCCTGGAATCGATTGCCTAGTTTCACAAGGTACACAATGTTTGAAGTTTTTACTATAGTAAAAAACGCAAGTGAATTGCTTTTTTACCATAATGTCCCTGTTATAACTTTTTTTAATTTAGGGTTTTCCTTAGGGTTTGAAATTAGGGTTTTGGCCTATATGCATGTTTTTGCAAGGCAGATCTTATGCTTGCATTTTATTGTGTAGCCATAGGTGTTTCGAGCACTGGCAATGATCAATGTATGAATTATATAGTCAGTCAATACTGAAAAAATCTTTTCAGAGTAAACTTTAAGCTCTTTTCTTACTCTTGAAACGTGAGAAGATTGTCAATCCCCTGTCGTTTCGAGCTCGTTAATGGTTACGAAACTTCGTGTCCCCAGTAATTTTTTTACTTTTTCAGGCTGGAGGCACTATTTACGAAAAGTACTCCTTGACTGAAATGGTCAAATGGTTCTCTCGAGTATCATTTTCTACCTTTTCGGGCTTGAGAGACACAAACATATGAAAAGGGCCCCTTTGGAGTTTTCTTTTCCGTGTCTTTTTCAGACTCTCTAAACATGGAAAAAAATCTGAGTTTTACTTATGTCGAACTCATTTAATCCTGACAACATAAGTCTCATTGCCATGATGAGACCTGAGCTTCTCCTCCCTAGGGCTCATTAAAATTTCATTGGTTTGGATTTGTCCAAAGGACAAACTTATATTGGAAGCATATGCTATCCCATTCAAACTTGTGTTTCAAAAAATAATTAGGGTACTCGCCAACAATGGTGGGGGGGAAATTTGGAAATATTTTGTTGATTACCTATGGTAGCTTGTCACTCTTAAACATCGACACGTTTTTGCTTCTCGCTAGGTTTGGGATACCCTCACTTCATCATTTGCCTTCCAGGATTTGGGTTATTCATTTTTCTTCACTCCATTCGATCCCTGCTATCTCCGCATGACCTTCGATCTCTTGGTACCAAAATGCTACCATATTCCGAAGTCGTGTCACCGATATGTTCAAGAGCTTAATCCTTCTGCAGTTTGCACCCTTACATCCTCCTTTGATTCTCTATTTCATCCATCTACATCTTGTTCCTTTGTCTCATGTCGTTGATGTGGAAAACATCATGGCCCTCATGTGATGGATCACTTCCTGTCAACATCAACTCAATATCTAGGAAGTTGATCTAGAGACTCTTTTCCGGTACCTTGGAGCTTAGATGCCTCAATCGCAATTTCTTCACACTCGAAGATAGGCTTGCACCATTGGTCTTTGATCGGGTGATTTCACAATTGTTCAACTCTAGATCATTCTTCACACTTTGTGGATTGTACTAGAAGTACCTTGAGAACCATTGACATTACTGGTGGTCTCTCTCGTGCTTGTTAATGGTTCACATCATTGGTTGGTAATCAAACGATTTTCTAGTATGCTCACCTTCAACACATTTATTTGCATATTAGAAATTGTATGATGGACAGGTTGGAATTTAAGACCCTGGGCTCAGATCACACAAGTCCAGGTTGCATGGATTATTTATACATAACTCTTTTGATTGGATGGATACCACCATACTTGTGTCTTTCTGGATGGCTGCGACCATAACTATGTTTTCATATGGTCTTCTAAATTGGATGGTTGCATCCATACCACAGACCAGTTCTATTTGTCTTTTTGATGGCTGCACCCATACCTCAACTATATGTACTTCTTTCACTATCAGAGATATCAGCTGTACTTACGTCTGCAGGTTGTCTGTGATGGTGTTCCAGTTCAGTTATGGTTTCATAAAGCATTTCACCCCTCCCACTCTCTCAACCTTCATGCTTTAGGGGGAAATTGTTACAGAGTATTTTGTCACTGACCCCGCATTCCCTAAACCTAGGTAGAGTTAGTCCTTGAATGGAATCTTCTCCGTTTCATACATCAAAATCTGCCATATCACTCAAGAATATTAACCATGCTCATTAATCCTGAAGCTAACCCTTTTTTAGCTATGTTTCAAGATAGTCATGGGACATCAGCATCTTGCCTACAACGATGGCTCAAAGTAAAAGAGAACCTCATGACACCGTCACAAGAGTACATCTGTTCTCAGCAATGGTCGGATTTTAGGAATCGCCACAGGTCATTAGTATCCTACATGCGATGATAGCCTAGAATGCACTAACGCCTTGTGACATCATCTCTGAGTCTCAGTGTTTGACCTGTGATAACCCAAATATGGTGAATTAGATCAAACAGAATGCTTTTGGGTGGTTCTGGAGCTAGTTGTTGGGTCAAGGAAGTTCGCCTCTCCCCATTTGAGATAGTGTTTCTTCCTTTTGAGTAACCTCCCTTAAAGATAAGCTTTCTTTCCCCTCATTTATGGAGGCTCGTACTCTTATAAAAGCATCCTCCATGACTATGATTAGCTAGTTAGTAGTTCTTAGAGTGCTAGTTGAGTTTTGGTGTACTAGTTCTTACCTTGTTGGATTGATAACTTACCGTTTGGATTGCCTTTCATGTTGTGGATTGAGAGTGTAAAATGGTTTTGTAATAAGAAAGCCATGCTGTGATTGCCTTAGTTTCATACTTGTGCTTTTGGGTGAGAGAGTCATCAATCTTTCTGGGAGACCTTTGAGAGTGAATGCTTATGGAGACATACTGATTGGACCCTTCAAGGAAGCTTGCGACGTCAAGGCATGGTTGTAAACCTTACTGTTGTTTATATTAATACAATCAATAGTTATTTCCTATATCATGTATGAAATGTATGTTGATAGCTTATGGTTCCTTGACTCTATAAGTAGATAGTTCATTTTTGTGCTCTATTATATATTTTGTCGTTTTCATATGTTGTTTCAGGTGAATCATTCATTAAGGAGAAGAAAGCGATAACTGAAGCGACGTGACGGAGACTTCTTCAAACACCATATAAGGTAGGCCTCTTCACTGATAACTATCTAAGGAATTAGCTATTGTCTTTGTCTTGCTGTGATTAGACGCATTCTAGGGCTAGAGGGGTTGTCTCTGTCTATAGAGGGAACCTACCTACATCACAACATGCGATCCCACCCATTCAACACACTCACCAAGGTGAAGACAAGAAGAAAGTTCAACTGGACTTGAACATGTACTCCGACAAGTTGATGTGCATAACTACCAGCACATTCTTGGAGAGTAGCACGAACACTATTGATTACTGTGTTTCTAGTTCGGCCACACCCAAGAAGACCATGCAAATGTTAAAAGATGATTTGGATGGAGAAGCCATACGAATGCACCCAGATGCAATGGAGGCAAGAGTTCACTTCAACAAGATGTCACCATGGAGTGCATGCACACCATCATGGATGACCAAGCTTGGCATCAGCTCATCGCCTTCACCATCACAAGTCTGTCAAAGAGTTGGTCTCAACACAATGGACTGAGTGTTAGTGATGGCTTGCATGGCTTGCTGAAGACATTTTGCCTCACATGGGCACATGTGAATTGTAACGTAACATCTTGTCAAGTCGAATTTTAAGTGTCAATAGTTGGATGTAACAGTCATAGAGTAGATGAAGAGTCATGAGGGTAGACGAACTGTCACAAAGGGGAATGTCAAGAGTCACCCCACCCTTTGCTATAAATAGAACCTCATAACTCATTCTAAAGGCTTTTGGTTAGCCAAGTTTTCAATAGGACAATATTAGAGAAAGCTTGGACAGTATTGTAATGAGCCTTGGCTTCTCCACTACAAAAAGCTAGTACATCTCTTTGGAGGAGTAGGTGGTTGTGGTTGTAATGTTCCGCTATCGAAACTAGTGGTTGGACATGGATGTATTATGTTATGCTCCTATACCAATAGGTGTCATATTTCATGATTGGCATTGATGGGCTATACAATATGTTCGTACCTTTTTGTCTAGTTCCAAAGGTTTTCCATATTCTCAAAAACCAAAAAAATTTAAAAATGTAAAGAGGGTATGCCCTAAAAGAAAAATCAAAGGGAAAAAAGAACGAAATGGTCAAAAAAGTGAAAGAAATGAACCCCAATCAAATAGACTAGGAAAGTGTGCAACTCCAAAATGCCACTACTATTCCATTTTTGCAATAATTTGATGGTGAGCAGCTTGTTGTTTTATGCCACCATTGATGAATGGCCAAACAACTTAATCTTGGCTAGTTCATGTCTCAATTTACTTGTTTTAGAAATAGAGAATAAAATCTGTCCAAACTGTTCAATATTGGCAGATAAGTAGATAGGTAGAGAAGCAAAGGAGCTCAACTGTTAAACCTGAGCCCTTGGATGTTATAAGGGTAGATCTAGATAGGATTGCAATGAAAAGGAAAAAAGATGATGAGGGCTTGCAAGTTCAAATGCAGCCAAAGAAAAGAAAAAAGGCTAGGCAAAGCAGGTTGGGTAGGTAGATGAGGTTGCAAAAGCACACTTGTGATTGATTTTGTCTCTCAAGATGTTCATCTTATTGTTATCACAAGTACCATGGCTGATGTTTAGATGTAGCCCAAGTGAGGCAGATTTCATAACTAATTTCCCTTCATGTCTTTTTCCCGGATCATTTACTAATTTCCCCAAAGATATTAAGATCTGTTTAATATCTCCAAAGAGCTACTCATTCTATTTCATCATTGCCTAAGTGAATTCCCATTTTACTTAGGAAAATGGCCATCTTTCTTGTATAGACCCCCTTTCTTCCCTTGGCCTGAGTTTTTATGTAAAAATTCGAAAAAACATTAAACTTAGCGCTTACTTTCATTTATTTGTCATATTAACACTAATTTGAATTATATAATTCCCTTGAAAAAGATCCTCATATCCCGTACTATATATAATATAATCCCCTGCTATCAATATCCCACCCCTAGTTAACTAACCATAGCACTGTATAAACGAGGGTTTAATGGTTCATCTGGAATTTATTAAAAACCTCTGTGTGCAAACCATGGGATAATTAACCACTTGGGTTAATTATAACCAAACTCCACTAACCAATGAAATTGCCCCCGATGCGATTAATTTAACTTTATTAAAATTGGGCCCGCTCCTTAACCCTCTGCCATCTCCACGGAGCATCAATCATTCGACCGGGGCCCGCTCATACAACCTTCCACGATCATATCGCGACCCCACCACCGTCCGACAGTTAAGTATCGGGGAGCCAGCAGTATTTCTCCCATACAAATGCCACGCGTCGACCGACCGCGCTGCTCACTGCCTCCCCGCCCGAAACCACCCGACCCCAAAAGGGGTGCGGGGGAAAACACTTACCACCCTCCGCTAAAGGACAATATGTCACATCCCAATGACGTCGTCCGACCATTAAATGCCAAAATCCCCCGCCAAAGCCAAATTTTGTTAAATAGTCGATAAAATGTCATTTTCTCCATTTTTCTCTGTAGACTGTTTTCATGCAAACTACGTCCATACAACTGCATGAACGTCTAGTCCACCACCCAACTAGGAAAATCTCAGCCTTCTTCTCTACAGCTCATCAGTCAACCTGCTATTGCATTGTTCGCCCTTAAAAAACATGTATTTACCCAATTTTCCTCTCGAACCTGTAATTTCATTTTTTTCATCTGTAAATTGTACCAAAAGAGCCAAATTCAAGCAAAATCAGCCCATTCCTCTCATACAAACAACGGAGAACTTCTATTTTGTTCATTTTTCCCATAGAAGCCCAACATCCAGTT
>APFE030460960.1:42891-99887 GCA_000404065.3 Pinus taeda
TGAGATGTTACACTTCCATCCCACTCAGCCTCTCGCTCCTCTTTCCATGGGATTTTTGCTTGAGCAAGGCTCTTGATTGCCCAATTCAAAGATAACTCGTATTCCTCAAATGTTCAAGAAACCAGATTGCCAGCCCCAAGGCCTACCCCCATATTTGCATGTCTGGTTCATTGAAATAGGAAAACTTATAATTGACATGATATCCTTCATCTTGGGATTCAAGACCAGTGAATTTGTTGATGAGACCACCTTAGTTCTGTTGTCAATATTTACTCCAGGACAACCCCCTATTTTCAAGTATGACTATGCAACCTTTATTTCTAACAAAATCAATGAGCAATTCATAAATCTAGACACAGAAGGAGTCTTCAAGTACACCTCATTCATATACCACCTTTTGCTATATTATCAGCCAGACAACTTTTCATTTCCCATCAGGAAATTGGATTCCAAAGGAGAGAGGAGGTCTGTGATCTTTTGGACCTCAGTCTTCCACAATGTCCATGAATCCCCTTATACCTATTATGAATTCATTGACCTGTTTGTATATCCAACGACCACTATATTGATAGGAGCTCCTCCTCCTAGGATCTCTGCTGATATAAAGAAGATTTTACACCTTTCTAGACAGTACAAGGTAGGTGACTGGTACTTGTACCAGAATCACACTGAAATCAGAATATATGGTTGTGAATTGTGCCCTTATAAGCTGCCCAAATATGTGCCTATGAGACTATTTGCACTGGAGTATTTCAAGCAGCTTATCAATGTAGATTTGACTCACTTTTGTAGTGCAAAGAAGAAGGCCTGGTTGAGAATAAAAAACCAGTTAGGCCCTTATGTCATCAATTCTACAGATGTATGGGAAGATGCTGATAAGATATTAGGGGAATAACTTAAATTGAAGAAAAGTTTTTGGTGGGTACCATATGACCCAAATAGCTTTATAAGTGACAGAAAAGTAAGAAAAAGACTGTCAGCATATGTACAATATAGAATCCCTGAAATTGAACAGTCTGCTAATCAAGATGATTGGGTAGAGGGTACATTAGTAGAACAAAATAGTGATTACGAAAAAATGGAAAGGGTTATGAAAGACCTTGAAAAAACCCTTGACCTGAACTCTTTTGGATAGGTATCCTTCCAACTAACTCAACAAATAGGAGTTGGTGCATCCTCTGTTGGAACTTCTCAATAGCCTGTACAAGAAGCCAGCACACCAGGTACAAGGACATCTAAGGGCAAGGAAGTGGCAGAAACAGACAACCAGCAATGACAGATTAACAGGAGCAAATTCCTCTAGTTCAAACCAAAGCAGCAGAGGTTCCTGCATTACAGACTCCTCTAAATTAGGAAAAAGGAAAAAAGAGAGACAGGGAAGACCCCACACCCATGAGTGGACCTGCAGAACAACCGGGTGCAAAGAGGCAAAGATTAAATCCTCACTCTGAAGAGGAAATCTTTGAAGAAACAACAGGCAATCTGAGAGGTGAAAGGGTAGTCAGCCAGCAGACTTCCCCAGTGGTGGACGCATCAACTAGCTCACACCGGCAAGAGCTAAAAAGGGAACATAGTGTGGAAGTTTCATCTACTAGGCCACAAAGAAAATAGGCCTCTGACATCAAAAGGACGTTCACGGAGATAAAGGCTAGAAATGACCCACTAAGCTTGCAAATTTACAACCAATATCTTAAGATGGCCCTCACAAACTAACAAAGGTTGATGTTTGCCTATGACATTAAGGAGGGCAAGATGATCATGAGTTATTTTAAGCCTAAGGTGCAACAACCACAATCAGCAGCTGACTACATCAACAAAAATCTGGAGGTCATAACCAAGGATATTAATCCTATGGACCAGATTGAGCTGCACAAATAGACTGGAGAGATGGTCTACTCCACACTAGCTGATAAAGTTATGTTAGCTCATAAATTGCAAAAATCCTTGGAGAACACCTTTGCTCAGCTAGATTTGGAGAAAGCCTCTTCTCTTGCTAAGGAAAACAAGATAAAATCTCTCGAAGAGATTATCATTGAGCTGGGACATGATCCAAAAGATGCAAAGGGCATAAAGGCACTGATGAAGAAGAAAGAGGAAGACATTGATGCCTTAAGAAAGCAGCTTAAATTGCCTCCCACCATACATCCACAGGCAATAGAAGTGGTACATCAGAAGTCACAGGAGGACATGATGGAATTGCTCATGAAGCTCAATGAAAGGTTAACTGATATTAAGAAGGCATTGGAGACAGCGCTAAAAGAAAAGTAGGGAGAGTCAACCTCCCAGCCACCTGAAGTAATCCATGCAATCACAACTGCCCCTTCCATAGTTGTAACAACATTGCCTCCCACTGTTCCAGCAGCCACAACACAAATAACTACAGGTACATCAGCAGCAGCAACAATAGCAGCAGTAGGCAGCAACACTAGCATGACCACAGAGGAATTAATAAAAGCCATGGAGGAAATAAAACTCCCAGTATCTAAATTGAAACTGGTCAAGGAACAATTGGAAAAACTAGAAAAAAACTATGACAAATCCAAGATGACTCTGATAGAGAAGACAAGGGAGCTTAAAGCATTAGAGAATAAGGTGAGAGCTTTAGAAAAGGATCTCTCTTTGGATAAACCTCTGGGAGAAATCGAAGGCATTTTGTGGGCCAACATCAATCAATCCCTTATTACTGTGTGGAGATCTATTCAGGTTATTTATGAGCAGATTGACTTGATAGCAGTGGCCCAAGTAGAGATTCAAAAGATAAGAGCTTTATTGGGACAAATGCCTAAACAAGCCAACAGGCTAATACATTTTCTGAACACCAAGACCAGTGAAGAACTGGAGGCACTGCAAATCAAAGATAGGACATGCACCATTCTGCAAATCAAGAAATGTCTAACCATGAGAACTCTAATGCAAAATTTGGAAAGGAGATGTGAGGACATGCAGGTGGAGATCAACTCTTTCACAGAAAGGTTCGCAGTTTTGCATAAAAAGGGTTTTCCAAGTCCTTTGGGAAGTAATGACCGCCTGATGAGACATGTAGATTACACACACAAGTTGAATTAATATGTTGCTGATTAAGTTAATGCATCATCAAGTACCTCAGCGGAGAAGGCACTCCAATCTGGTCAGGCCCTTTACGACAACTTAGAAAATTTATTTTATATTGAGCATGAACTGAAGCATCTGTTCACCATCCCACCTAATTTCTTTAGGTACACGGAGACTGATGAAACTTTAAGAAAGTTGTAGAGACATAAATTACTAGAACCAGACTAGTGGCAAGCTATGCTGGAAATTCTTTAAATTTATCTTTGGTATCTTTGGTAAACGAAAAGTTTGGGTCATCTACCATAAGGCGGAGAACAAAAATAATTTCGAATGATACGGATAAAAGTGTACCAGATCAAAGTTGAATATCCAACCGAGAAGGAGCAGACAACACAAATTATCAGCGGAAGACAGTTGTAGACCGACTTACAGAGCAGTCAGCACAACAATTTATCTTTTTTTTGTTTTCGAGACATTTGTCTCTATCTTTTGTAAAAAGCGATGAATCATTAGTAGATATTATCTCCATGATATATTTTGCAGAGATATTTTTTGTATAAATACCCCCCTTAACGAAGTATTTGGGGTTGGTGAACCATTCGAAAACTTTGCTATAATACTGAAATCTTGGAATACAAAAGCTTTGGAATCAACTGTTGTTGCACTCTTTGGATGTAGAATTGAAGCAGATGGACTAGTCACATAATTCTTGAATCAGCCAGTGGACCAATAAGTCCCTTTATATTTTGTTTTGTAACTTTTCTAGTTTCATTATATCACCTGTGTTTCATAATATAAATGATAATGATAAAGATTAATTCAGAATTTTCTTGACTGCACTCTGTATTTCATTCACTATCATTCTATGTGTTTTCGTCAGGATTAGTATAAACAGTGTAATTCTTAATTGCTCTTGTTTCTAATTCTATCATATTGGTTATTTTCTAGGGAATTCTTAACTGCTCCTTAGTAGTAATCATCCATTTCCCCTCTTTGAATATGTTGAAGGATCCTTAACTACCGTTCAGCCATTTTAAACCCATTCCATCTGATACAAATCTTTGTTTGCTCCCTGTTTGACTACCTTGCTCTGTGAAACCATCCTCTGTTAAGAAACAAAATCGAGAAAGCCCTCCTCATTGACTCCATTTTCCCAATGGACTGAAGTTCTCAGATTTGAACCTCTATTCTACTGAATCTCACCATCCAAAAATCAAACAAACCTTGAACATCATAACTAGCCTAACATCTTTCAAAAAAAAGTTAAATCATAAAGAGAGAGCCCTCTCTGGATGCAGATTAGCTAGAATCTGTGTCTAAAAGATTGGTTTGTGGTTACCTCGGCTGTATTCCCTTTCTTACAACTTTTGAGAACAACCTGAGTGATAACATCATTGGCGACTCCACTGGGGAACTAAATATTTGTTTGATCAGTCCCTTGTTTACAAATCTTTAAGAAAGTCCACACTTTTCACATCTGAACTCTCTTAAAGAAACTGTTAAAGTTGTAGTGTCAAACTTACTTACAAAAAAACCAATTATACACCTACAAGCCTGGATTTAGAAAGGATTTGTTACACCAGATCACATCCTGATCCAAACCCACCAACTGTGTTTGAAAATCCTAATTTGATTCCTAAAATTATTAGAAAACAAGAGGGCCCAGAAAATTCTGCTATTTCTCGGCCTCTATCCAGATCAAAATCCTGTCCTGAGAGGTCTATTAACCTTGAGGACCAACCTTTTGCTAACTATTTTGAAAGCCCCTCATTTGAGACCTTTTCTGAATCTGGATTAACCCACACAGTTCAAGATCCAACATTCCTTGAAAACTTGCAGCCTGAAGTTGTTACTCCACATCTTGATCGACACTTTCAAAGCTCTGTCCAACCTGAGCTTACCTCTGAACAAACAACAAATCCTCCTGTGATTACTACCCCTTCCCTAAGTTCTCCATCAACACCTCACACTTCCCAACCTCAAGTTACCCCTTCCACTCTTCCATCCATTGTCCATATTCCTATTGTTGTCCCTACTGCACCAGTTGTCACATATATTCTTGTTCACATGGCAATCAGATATGCTCCTTTGAACTTACCTGCCAATATAGGGGCTATGCCCCAAGACTATCAAAGAAAAATTACTCCTTTTGATGGCACAAGCACATATACAACTCAACAGCGTACTAAAAAAATGATAGATTACTTTGAAATATATGAGGTTGATGATGATGAAATTAGGATGATAATTTTTGTTCAAAGTTTGACTAGAGATGTTAGAACTTGGTTTAGAGCACTCCCTGCAAACAGTATCAATGACCCTTAGGCTTTTTATCGGACTTCTTGAACAGATGGGAAAAGAAGAAAGACCCTCTCCACATTTTATTAGAATATGAAGGCTTGAAGAGAGTTCCTCAAGAAACTATCCAAGATTATTGTACCAGATTCAATAATGTATATAATGCTATTCCTCAAAATCTCAAACCTCCTCCAGACTTGGCTTTGATCAAATTACCTAATGCATTTGATTCTAATATGGCCTACCAACTTAGGGAAATAGCTCTTGGGAACCTAGAAGAGATGTAGAGTATAGTTGTCAGTGTTGAAGCCAACCTGATTTCTAAATGAGCTAGGGTTAGAGCTGAAAGGAGGATACCTTTTAAGGAAGAACCCTCTGCTTTTGAACATAAATTAGATGCTATCATTAAAGGAATGGATAGACTTGGAGATAGAGTAGAAACAATTGAGAAAAAACTTCTTGGGATGGTCAACCAAGTAATGTTGGAAGAAATCCAAACTTTAGGAAGAATCAAAACCCTAATACTAGAAAGAATGTGCCTGACCAAAACATTAGGCCCCCATTCCAAGAAAATTTTCATAAAGCTTCAACTTCTGAGGAACCACCAGAAGACACTCAAATTAACTTGATGGGCCTCAATAATGAACAACAAGTTTTCCTGACCCAAGAAGACCAAGAAGCTCACACTCTCAAATAATTCCAAACACAGTCAGGTGAGTCATTTGATTTTAAAAAAGGATATGATATAGATATCTATGAAGTCCACAAGCAATACAATCTGAGAAGCAGAAGAATATATGTCCCCGAAACCAATAAGTAGAAGGACACCAAGCAGCCTAACAAAGCTAAAATCAATAAACCACCTGAACAGGCCTTTCCTAGAACAAGTCCTAACACAGAAAATCCAATAGTGGAAGATGTATCAGATAATCAACAGATTGACACACAACCTTCCATTTCCATTCCTTTCAAAGGAAATGGGGAGGAACCCTTAGAATTTGTTTTGCAAGCAACTTCAGTAGCCCATAACACCACTTCTGAAAAAGAGAAAACCCCAGAAAAAGACAATCCCACTCTCCAAAATACAAAAACTCAAACTGAAAAACCTTTCAATCTAGAGACTGAAATAGGCAAATTAAAGATAGTCATTCCATTCTCAGAATTGGCTAAACATGATGTCTACAGAGGTCAAATTAGCAGATCACTCCAAATTCCTATGAATCAAGATTCAATAAATGTCTTTGATGACCAGCCTAAATTAATTTTTGGACTTGAGGTAAACGGAAAGTCTGTAGATGGAGGTGTTCCTCCTTTCTATGTAAGTCTGAACATACATGATAAAACACTTCATAACGCCATGTTTGATTCTGATGCTTCTCATAACTTAATGCCTAAATTTGTAATGGAGAAATTGAACCTAGATATTACCAGGCCATACAAAGACTTATTCTTCTTTGACTCCAGCTAGGTCAGATGTCTAGGACTGATCAAAGATCTATGTGTATCACTAGTCCAATACCCTGCCAAAGCCATTTTAATGGACATAGTGGTAGCTTATATTCCACCATAATATGGCATGTTGTTGTCTAGATCTTGGGGAGCAAAGCTACAAGGATCCCTATAGTTAGACATGTCCTATGCTACTATTTCAGTATTTGGCCAACCAAAGATATTGTACAGAGAAACTTTAATAAAATATGTGGTCAGTAGCCAGTGTAGAAATTTTGAATAATATGACACTTATTCATAGAGATTATCCTGATTATACACTATTTGCGGAATCGTGCATAATACATAACCTCCTCTACGTTGATCATCAATTTTGCGGAATTAAGAAACAATCTCATGTACACATTGAAGCATCAATCACACATATCAACATAGTATATCACGGGGAAAGCATGAAGCTGAAAACCCCCAACTACATGTATATTATGTTGATTGAGAACATGTAAAAATACATAGTACAATACTCCTTGCAAGTACTCAGTACTATCTCCACATGTTACACACAAACTAGCTCAGATCTGAATCAATCATTGGCTCAAATCTCCTCCGTGCTTGCATGCCTCCACTACGCAATCCTGCATGAGAATAGAATGAGAATGACACCAAATGTGTGATCCAAATTCGTATTCCCTTTGGTTATACCACACAATCCTCATTGGCAATACTCAATCCATTGATTGTGCAAATCTCATGCACAACTATAGTCACAACTGACAGCTGTCTTGCCCTTTCACTCACCTCTAACACTTGTCTCCACTGAACTGTCCATGCACTGAGTTAACTGATGTATTCCTCAGTTGATTTATGAGTTAATAATTAGTTAATTAATTAATAACTAATTCAAATCACTCAACGCTAGTGTATTTGTTAGTTAGAATAAATACAACTAGTTCAACTAATTCAAACTAAACACAACTCCATCAACTCCTCATCCAACTCCACAAAACTCAATCAATGAAGTCCTAACTGAAGTCCTCCATGCAATAGCTCAAGTTAACCCACAAGAAACACATATTTCCTTCTGGCAGTTGCATGTGCCACATTTGTAGCTCAAACTGAAGTGCTCCAAGAGAATAAGATAATGTTTATAGTCCAAATATTATTAAGAGCTAAAAATATTCGACTATTCTATTTTTAGGCTGGCAGTCTAAAAATAGACTCCGCCCATATGTCTAAAAATAGAGGTCCATCTATTTTTACCAACTTGACCAATCATCACAAATAGCATCCTGCAACTCATAGACCATGATCCATATGTCTAAAAATAGACATAGTCTAAAAATAGACTTGCGCCAAAAATAGCCTGAGGGCCCACTTAGTGAAAGCGACTTCTTTTCACTAAGCTCCATCATCTTGTTGCATTTTCAACGGCCAAGAGAAACCCCAAAATTCCCCTATTTACTCCTTGTATTTGGACATGGACTCCTTGATTCTCTACAATGCTGAAATTGATCCTCCAACTGATGTAAAAATTTTGGCAGTTGAACAAGAAGAAACTTCAAATGAAAAGCCTAATGTTCACATTCAAGAAATTTCTAAAAACAGTGATATATCAGAAAAATAAGAGAAACAAGTTGAAACTAAAGAAATATATCTTCCCACAAATCAAATCACTAAGACTCCTGATATTGACTACAAACATGAAACCCTTTGGTACTTAGAATTTTATGGGTCAGTTAACAACTTAGGAGCAAGAGCTGGAATTTGGGTGCACAATCTAAAGAATGATCATGCTGAGGATCATGCTTATAGGTTAAAATTTAAATGCACCAATAATATGGCTGAATATGAGGCCTTCCTGCTAGGACTTAAATTGGTCAAAAGTTTAGGGGCAATCAGGATATCAGTTTTGGGAGACTCAGACTTAATCATTCAACAGATAAAAGGAAACTTCCTCACAATTGATCCCAGACTGAGAGCTTATAGAGGAACAACAATTGACATTCTCAACACATTTCTTAAAACATAGCTTACCAGAATTCCAAGAAAACATAATTTGCATGCTCACAACCTAGCAACATTTGCCAGCACTTGTAAATTACTATTTGAACCTAATCATCAGTTCATAGCTGAGATTAGACATAGGCCAGCCATACCTGATAATGTAAAAAATTGGCAAGTGTTTGACAATGTTGTTCAGATCAATAATTTCTTGACACTGGAGGAAGAGTTTTCTAGCACTATTATAGACACAGATACTGTCAGTGAATTTGAACAAACAGATAAAATACAAATAGACATTTCAGTAGAAAATGCAACTCAAAGGCTTCATCCAACAAAATTTACCAATAAAGAAATGCAAGATCTGAAAGAAATAGAGATTGATGAGATCATTGAAGAAGAATCCGAAGTCATTGATTTAAAAGATAATCATTTTCCCAAAGGGTTGACTCCCTTGGAAGATTTCTTTGATTCTAATGATATCCCAAGGAAACCCAAAATGCAACCTCTAAAAGAAGATATTGAGGACTGTAACATAGGAACCAAGGAAAATCTGAAAATGATAAAATTATCCAAAACTCTACCCCCTGATCAAAAGCTTAAACATGTTGAACTGTTCAAAGAATTTCAAGATGTTGTTGCTTGGAGCTATGAAGATCTGAAATCTTATGACACCTCTGTAATTCAACATACAATACCCCTCAAAGAAAATCAGAAACCATTCAAGCAGAAACTCAGAAGAATTAATCCTGTCCTACTCCCCTTAATTGAAAAAGAAATCAAATGGATGTATGAAGCAGGAATAATTGCTCCTATCATATTTTCAAAGTGGGTCTCCAATATAGTACCCACTAGGAAGAAAATTGGGGAAATCAGGTTGTGTTTTGATTTAAGGAATGTGAATAAGGTTTCTTTGAAAGGAAATTACCCCTTTCCCAAGATGGAAGACATTTTACAAAGGGTAGTAGGTGCCTCTAGAATTTCACTTTTGGATGGGTTCTCAGGTTTTAACTAGATTCTAGTCCATCCTGATGACCAAGAAAAAATTGCTTTTACAACACCATGGGGAACTTTCAAATATGTTAAAATGCTATTCAGACTTAAGAATGCAGGGGAAACCTTTCAACGAGCAATGGACATAGATTTTGCAAAAGAAATCCATGATTTTCTAGTCATATATCTAGATGGACTTACTGTGTTTTCTAAATCAGATCAGCAACATCTAGATCATTTGAGACAAGTGTTTTAAAATGCAAAAAGTATGGCATCTCATTAAACCCTAAGAAATCATTGTTTGGTCTAGAGGAAGACAAATTATTAGGTCACATCATCTCCAAAGATGGCATCAGAATTGATCTTGATAAAATACAAGCCATTCTGCAAGTACCTCACCCCAGAAATGTCAAAAAACTCCAAGCTTTCCTAGGGAAAATCAACTTTTTAAGAAGATTCATACCTAACTTCGCTGAACTAATTAGACTGTTGAACAACATGCTAAAAAAGGATTCCAAGGTCAAATGGACAGTATAAGCCAAACAAGCATTTGAAGAAATTAAAATGGCTTTAACTAGAACACCAATCCTTACAAGTCCAAAGTTCGATAGAGACTTCATGATATTTTCATTTGCATCAGAACATACCATTGTTGTTGTTTTACTACAAAAAAATGACCAAGGATGTGAATAACCTATAGATTTTTTCAATAAAGCACTTAGGGATGCACCTTTAAAATACCCAATCATGGAAAAACAGGGTTATGCACTTGTGAAAGCTATTAAAGACTTCAGAGTTTATATATTGTACTCCCATGTAATAGCTTATGTACCAAGTGTTGTTGTCAAAGACATCCTAACTCAAGAGGGAATTGAAGGCAAACGAGGTAAATGGATAGCTAACATATTGGAGTATGACATTGAAATAAAACCTACAAAGCTCATAAAAGGATAGGGATTGGCTAAACTCATGACTGAAACAAACTTTCAAGCCCTTGATATCAATGAACTAGATAATGAACAGGAGATGGCAACTCCACAAATCAGCCAAGCCTTCCTAAAATCACCTTGGTATGCTGATATAACTAATGTATTATTAAACCTGCAGGCTCCTCTAGAGTTATCCAGAACAAAGAAAAGGTTTTTGAAAATGAAAGCTTCAAAATTTTGTATTTTAGATAACGCCTTATTTTGGAAAAATCATGAAGGCATTCTATTAAATTGTTTAATAAAAGATGAAACAGACAAAGTGCTCAAAGAATTTCATGCAGGGGATTGTGGTGGACATCTTTATTGGAAATCAACTACAGATAAAATCCTAAGGGCTGGATTTTATTAGCCCACCCTGTTTGCTGATGTAAAGAAATTTGTCACTTCTTGCCATAAATGTCAAAATTTTTAAGGTAAGAGGAAGTTGTTACCTCTACCCCTTAAACCAATTTCCACAGAAAAGCCTTTCCAACAATGGGGTCTAGACTTCATTGGAGAGATCCATCCTCCATCTTCTGGCCAGCATAAATGGATCCTCACTACCATAGATTATTTCACCAAGTGGATAGAAGCCATTCCTACCAGACAAACCAATGATACGGTGATTATAGGGTTCCTAGAAATCGATATATTGTCCAGATTTGGCTGTCCAGAAAATATTATAACTGACAATGCTACTGCTTTCAAATCCAAGAAAATGATAAGTTTCTGTCATAAATACCATATTACTTTAGGCCATTCCATAGCCTATTACCCTCAAGGTAATGGTTTAGTTGAGTCTTCCAATAAAGGCGTGATCAATATTATTAAGAAAATGTTGGAAGAAAACAAGAAAAACTAGCACAAGAAACTCACAAATGCGCTATGGGCAGACAGATTAACTACAAAGAGATCCATTGGAACAAGCCCCTACGAATTGGTTTATGGCATGGAGGTTGTATTTCCTTCATCTCTAGGAGTCCCTGTAATGAAATTGCTATAAGAAGCTCAAATGGAACCCAATGACATTCAGAGAAGAATAAATAAGACTATCCATTTGTAGCAGACTAGAGAAGAAGTATACCAAAGATCTCAAGTGCTACAAGAAAAGCTCAAAAAGATATTTGATAAGAAGACTAAGGCAGAAGATTTCTACATTGGAGACAAGGTCTTAAAATGGGATCCTATGAGAGAAGATAAGGGAAAACATGGAAAATTTGACTTCTTATGGAAGGGACCTTTTATCATCCAGGCCTTACAAGGAAACAATACTTACTTTTTGAAGAACTGGATGGTACAGAGACAGAAGAAGGACCAGTTAATGGCCGGATGCTGAAACACTATTTTGATCCAACTGTTTGAAGCATTCTTGCCTTATGATGTACATACTGTATCTTTAGCAATATTTCAGTTTGGATTGGACAACAAATTGTTGAAGTTGAAGCCCGAAGAGAATTCCCTAAGCTTCACAACTATAACTATTGTGCATATAATAAAGTGACCAGCAGAAGAAGATTTCAGAGCACAGTCAAAGTTATGCAGAAGGCTATTTGACTTGTTGTTCTTGACTTTCCACAAGGGAAAGCCATCCCCAAGTGGAGCCACTGTTATGCTCCTATACCAATAGGTGTCATATTTCATGATTGGCATTGATGGGCTCTGCAATATGTTCATACATTTTTGTCCGGTTGCAAAGGTTTTCCATATTCTCAAAAAACAAAAAATTTGAAAAATGTAAAGAAGGTATGCCCTAAAAGAAAAATCAAAGGGCAAAAAGAAGGAAATGGTCAAAAAAGTGAAAGAAATGAACCTCAATCAAATAGACCCTGAAAGTGTGCAACTCCAAAATGCCACTACTATTCCATTTTTGCAATAATTTGATGGTGAGTAGCTTGTTGTTTTATGCCACCATTGATAAATGGCCAAACAGCTTAATCTTAGCTAGTTCATGTCTCAATTTACTTGTTTTAGAAATAGAGAAGAAAATCTGTCCAAATTGTTCAATATTGGCAGATAAGTAGATAGGTAGAGAAGAAAATGAGCTCAAATGTTAAACCTGAGCCCTTGGATGCTATAAGGGTATATCTAGATAGAATTGCAATGAAAAGAAAAAAAGATGATGAGGGCTTGCTAGTTCAAATGTAGCTAAAGAATAGAAAAAATGCTAGGAAAAGTAGGTTGGGTAGGTAGCTGAGGTTACAGAAGCACACTTGTGATTGATTTTGTCTCTCAAGATGTTCATCTTACTGTTATCACAAGTACCATGGATGATGTTTGGATGTAGCCCAAGTGAGGCAGATTTCATAACTAATTTCCCTTCATGTATTTTTCCTAGATCATTTACCAATTTCCCCAAAGATATTAAGATCTGTTTAATATCTCCAAAGAGCCACTCATTCCATTTCATCATTGCCTAAGTGAATTCCCATTTTACATAAGAAAATAGCCATCTTTCTTGTATAGACCCCCTTTCCTCCATTGGCCTGAGTTTTTATGTAAAAATTCCAAAAAACATTAAACTTAGTGCTTACATTCGTTTATTTGTCATATTAACACTAATTTGTATTATATAATTACCTTGAAAAAGATTCCCATATCCCGTACTATATATAATATAATCCCCTGCTATTAATATCCCACCCTTGGTTAACTATAACCATAGCACTGTATAAACAAGTGTTTAATGGTTCATCTAGAATTTATTAAAAACCTTTGCGCATAAACCATGGGATAATTAACCACCCGGGTTAATTATAACCAAACTACGCCGACCAATGAAATCGCGCCTGATGCGATTGATTTAATGTTTATTAAACTTGGGCCCGCTCCTTAACCCTCTGCCATCTCCACGGAGCATCAATCGTCCAATCAGGGCCCACTCATCCAATGGCGCATGACCATATTGCGACCTCCCCACCATCCGACAGTTAAATCCCAGGGAGCCAACGGTATTGCTCCCATACAGATGCCGCCCACGCTGCTCGCTACCTCCCCGCCCGAAACCGCCCAACCCCAAAAGTGGTGTGGGGACAAACCACTTACCACCCTCCACTAAATGACAAGACATCACATCCTGATGACGTCATCTAACCATTAAATGCCAAAATCCCCCGCGAAAGCCAAATTTTGTTAAATAGTCGATAAAATGTCATTTTCGCCATTTTTCTCTGTAAACTGTTTTCATGCAAACTACATCCATACACCTGCACGAACGTCCAGTCCGCCATCCGACCAGGAAAGTCTCAGCCTCCTGCTCTGTAGCTCGTTAGTCAACCTGCAATTGCACTGTTTGCCTTTAAAAAATAGGTATTTACCCAATTTGCCTCCCAAACCTGTAATTTCATTTTTTTCCTCTATAAATTATACCAAAAAAGCCAAATTCAAGCAAAATCAGCTTGTTCCTCTCATACAAACCACCTAGAACTACTCTTTTGCTCATTTTTCCCACAGAAGCCCAACCTCTAGTTTGAAAACACAAGAACCAAACATGGAGGCTCCCATAGCATTGAATGTTGTGCCCCTCAATGCACCTCATAAGGACTAGGATTGGTTACCCTTGGCTGACAGAGATTTTTAAATTAAAGAGTTATCTGGTGACATGAACCACCTCCAAGCATTTTTCCGAGTTAGAAACAGTCATCTGTGCAGCTCTGATATCTATGGACTATGGGAATCTAATCTTCCCAGGTATTACCTTCCTTCAGTCAATGTTTGCCCAGATATTATTCACCACTGTTGTGCCAACTATGACACTATCAGTAAAGCAGTCATAACCCCATACCAAACTATCTTTTTTTACATAACTGGTGAGCCTATCAATGAGATGTTACACTTCCATCCCACTCAGCCTCTCGCTCCTCTTTCCATGGGATTTTTGCTTGAGCAAGGCTCTTGATTACCCAATTCAGAGATAACTCGTATTGCTCAAATGTTCATGAAACCAAATTGCCAGCCCCAAGGCCCACACCCATATTTGCATGTCTGGGTCACTGAAATAGGAAACCTTATAATTGGCATGATATCCTTCACCTTGGGATTCAAGACCAGTGAATTTGTTGATGAGACCACCTTAGTTCTGTTGTCAATATTTACTCCAGGACAGCCCCTTGTTGTCAAGTATGACTATGCAACCTTTATTGCTAACAAAATCAATGAGCAATTCATAAATCTAGATAGAAAAGCAGTCTTCAAGTACACCTCATTCATATACCACCTACTGCTATATTATCAACCAGACAGCTTTTCATTTCCCATCAGAAAATTGGATTCCAAAGGAGAGCGGAGGTCTGTGATCTTTTGGACCTCAGTGTTCAACAATGTCCATGAATCCCTTTATACCTATTGTGAATTTATTGACCTGTTTGTATATCCAACCACCACTCTATTGATAGGAGCTCCTCCTCCTAGGCTCTCTGCTGATATAAAGAAGATTTTACAGCTTTCCAGACAGTACAATATAGGTGACTGGTACTTGTACCAGAATCACACTGAAATCAGAATATATGGTTGTGAATTGTGCCCTTACAAGCTGCCTAAATATGTGCCTATGAGACTATTTGCACTGGAGCATTTCAGGTAGCTTATCAATGTATATTTGACCCACTTTTGTAGTGCAAAGAAGAAGGCCCAATTGAGAATAAAAAACTAGTTACGCTCTTATGCCATCAATTCTAGGGATGCATGGGAAGATGTTGATAAGATATTAGGGGAACAACTTAAATTGAAGAAAAGTTTTTGGTGGGTACCATATGACCCAAATAGCTTTATAAGTGACAGAAAAGTAAGAAACAAGCTGTCAGCTTATGTACACCATAGAATCCCTGAAATTGAATTAGTTTGCTAATCAAGATGATTGGGTAGAGGGTACATTAGTAGGACAAATTAGTGAGCAAGAAAAGATGGATAGGGCTATGAAAGACCTTGAAAAAACCCTTGACCTGGACTCTTTTGGACAGGTATCCTTCAAACTACCTCAACAAACAGAAGTTGGTACATCCTTTGCTGGAACTTCTCAGCGGTCTGTACAAGAAGCCAACACACCAAGTACAAGGACATCTAAGGGAAAGGAAGTGGAAAAAACAGAGCAACCAACAATGAGAGATCAGCAGGAGAAAATTCCTCCAGTTAAAACCAAAGCAGCAGAGGTTCCTACATTACAAACTCTTCTAGATCAAGAAAAAGGCAAAAAGAGAGACAGGGAAGACCCCACACCCATGAGTGGACCTGCAGAACAACCGGGTGCAAAGAGGCAAAGATTAAATCCTCACTCTGAAGAGGAAATCTTTGAAGAAACAATAGGCAGTCTGAGAGGTGAAAGGGTAGTCAGCCAATAGACTTCCCCAATGGTGGATGCATCAAATAGCTCACACCGGAAAGAGCTAGAGAACAACATAGTGTGGAAGTTTCATCTACTAGGCCACAAAGCAAACAAGCCTCTGACATCAAAAGGACGTTCATGGAGATAAAGGCTAGAAACGACCCACTAAGGCTGCAACTTTACAACCAATATCTTAAGATGGCCCCCACAAACCAACAAAGGTTGATGTCTGCCTATGACATTAAGGAGGGCAAGATGATCATGAGTTATTTTAAGCCCAAGGTGCAGCAACCACAATCAGCAGCTAACTACATCAGGACAAATCTGGAGGTCATAGCCAAGGATATTCATCCTATGGACTAGATTGAGCTGCACAAACAGACTAGAGAGATAGTCTAGTCCACACTAGCTGATAAAGCTATGTTAGCTCATGAATTGAAAAACTCCTTGGAGAACACCTCTGCTCAGCTAGATTTGGAGAAAGCTTCTTCTCTTGCTAAGGACAACAGGGTAAAATCTCTAGAAGAGATTATCATTGAGCTGGGACATGATCCAAAAGATGCAAAGGGCATAAAGGCACTGATGAAGAAGAAAGAGGAATTCATTGCTGCCTTCAGAAAGCAGCTTAAATTTCCTCCCACCATGCATCCGCAGATAGTAGAAGTGGTACAGCAGAAGTCAGAGGAGGACATGATGGAATTGCTCATGAAGCTCAATGAAAGGTTAACTAACACTAAGCAGGCCTTGAAGACAACGCTAAAATAAAAGCAAGGAGAGTCAACCTCCTAGCCACCTAAAGTAATCCCTGCAGTCACAATTGCCCCTTCCATAGTTGTAACAACATTTCCTCCCACTATTTTAGCAGCCACAACACAAATAACTACAGGTACATCAGAAGCAACAACAACAACAGCACCAGGCAGCAGCACTAGCATGACCACAGAGGAATTGATAAAAGCCATGGAGGAATTAAAACTCCAATTATCTGAATTGAAATTGGTCAAGGAGCAATTGGCAAAACTAGAAAAAAGCTATGACAAATCCAAGATGACTATGGCAGAGAAGACAAGGGAGGTTAAAGCATTAGAGAATAAGGTGAGAGCTTTAGAAAAGGATCTCTCTTTGGATAAACCTCTAGGAGAAATTAAAGGCATTTTGTGGGCCAACATCAATCATCAATCAATCCCTTAATACTGTGTGGAGATTTATTCAGGTTATTTATGAGCAGATTGACTTGATAGCAGTGGCCCAAGTAGAGATTCAAAAGACAAGAGTTTTATGGGGCAGATGCCTGAATAAGCCAACAGGCTAATACTTTTTCTGAACACCAAGACCAGTGAAGAACTGGAGGCACTATAAATCAGAGATATGACAGGCACCATTCTGCAAATCAAGAAAGTTATAACCATGATAACTCTAATGAAAAGTTTGGAAGGGAGATGCCAGGACATGCAGGTGGAGATCAACTCTTTCACAAAAAAGTTCACAGTTTTGCATAAAAAGTGTTTTCCAAGTCCTTTAAGAAGTAATGACCATCTGATGAGACATGTAGATTACATGCACAAGTTGAATAAATATGTTGCTGATCAAGTTAATGCATCATCAAGTACTTCAGCAGAGAAGGCACTCCCATCTGGCTAGGCCCTCTACAACAACTTAGAAAATTTATTTTATATTGAGCATGAAGTGAAGCATCTGTTCACCATCCCAACTAATTTCTTCAGGTACATGGAGACTGATGAAACTTTATGAAAGCTGCAGAGACATAAATTACTAGAACCGGACTAGTGGCAAGCTATGCTGGAAATTCTTTAAATTTATCTTTGGTATCTTTGGTAAACGAAAAGTTTGGGTCATCTACCATAAGGCAGAGAACATAAATGAATGTGCATCATATCGATAAAAGCGTATCATATCAGAGTTGAATATCCGACTGAGAGGGAGAAGACAACACAGATTATCAGTGGAAGACAGCTGTAGACCGACTCACAGAGCAGTCAGCACAACAATTTATCTTTTTTCTGTTGTCGAGACATCTGTCTCTATCTTTTGTAAAAAGTGATGAATCATTAGTAGATATTATCTCCATGAGATATTTTGTAGAGATAGTTTTTGTATAAATACACCCCTTAACGAAGTATTTGGGGTTGGTGAACCATTTGAAAACTTTGCTGTAATATTGAAATATTGGAATACAAAAGCTTTGGAATCAACTATTGTTGTATTCTCTGGATGTAGAATTAAAGCATATGGACTTGTCACAAAATTCTTGGATCAGCCAGTGGACCAATAAGTCCCTTTATCTTCTATTTTGTAACTTTTCTAGTTTCATTATATCACCTGTGTTTCATAATCTAAATGATAATGATAAAGATTAATTCAAAATTTGCTTTACTGCACTCTGTATGTCATTCACTATCATTCTCTGTGTTTTCTTCAGGATTAGTATAAATAGTGTAACTCTTAATTGCTTCTGTTTCCTAATTCTATCATATTGGTTATTTTCTAGGGAATTCTTAACTGCTCCTTAGTAGTAATCATCCATTTCCCCTCTTTGAATATGCTGAAGGATCCTTAACTTCCCTTCAGCCATTTTAAACCCATTCCATCCGATACAAATCTTTGTTTGCTCCCTATTTGACTACCTTGCTCTGTGAAACCATCCTCTGTTAAGAAATCAAATCCAGGAAGCCCTCCTCATTGACTCCATTTGCCCAATGGACTGAAGTTCTTAGATTTATACCTCTGTTCTACTAAATCTCACCATCCAAAAATCAAACAAACCCCTGAACATCATAACTAGCCTAACATCTTTCAAAAAAAAGTTAAATCATAAAGAGAGAGCTCTCTCTTGATGTAGATTGTCTAGAATTTGTGTCTAAAAGATTGGTCTGTGGTTACCTCGGCCGTATTCCCTTTCTTACAACTTTTGGGAACAACCTGAGTGATAACATATTGTATGACTGGAACTTACACTTCTTAATATAACAAAAGCCAACATGTTTCATGCATATGTTGTATTATATTTCAACTATCTGTTTCTAAATGATATATGTATTCATTTTCTTACGCATGCATTTATAGCTATTTTTGTGTATGTATGTATGAATCTTTCTTAAATGTGTTGTTGGTTTAACCATCACTTTGGATTACTAGGTAATGTGCCTTCATTGTTGTGATGCATCTTTGCTCATGTGTTCCCTTATTAACTCTGTGCTATCACATGTTTCCAAGGGGTGCACTCATCTCAACCCCCGTGTGTTAAAACCTCTCATGCACCTTCCTTGGCTCACTGTAGCTATCACACCCTTGCTACCAACAGGGACATCTTACTTGCCTATGTTTGAAATCGCAGTCAAGGCATTACCATATGACCCACTACTGGGACTCCTACACCAAATAGTGTGAGGTCTAATTGGGACTTCTTATGGGGGAGATCCCCTTACATATTGGCGGGTCTAGCACCATCAACATTTTGGAACTAGAAGGAGGGCCAGATGACAAGATGAGTCCTCACATCTTATTTGAATCTCTACATATCTATCATGACTAACTACTAAGTTCCTCTTCCGGAGTGCATGTCTTATGGAAATGACTTCATTATCTTGGAAAATCTATCGGATAACTTGTCACACAAAACATTTGATGGTGGAGGCCACATAGCCTTGGTTAGGCATGTGTTCGAAATGTAGGCCCATGTGAAATACATGGGATCTTTGAACAGTACATGACATGCATGTTGTTTGTCTACACAGCTTGATGGAACCCCATTGGGGTGCCACACTGCTCGAAAAATCCATTCATTCTCTTGCTCATCTGGCCACAGAGATAGAACGTGATTTCAATCACTTTAACCATAAACCACTTGACTAAGAAATTCTAAAATTATGAAAATCACCTGATGAATCCATTGATCAGTTTTACACATGCTTTTGTAATCTTTCTTACTGATTTCCCGAAGATGAAATTGATTGGGAATTTCTTTATGGAAGATTTGAGTATCTTCTTCGCATATCTGAACCCCACTCAGCACACTTCATTAATGGAGCTCTACAATCCCAGGCACGCAAGGTTGTTGTCACAAGTGACTATCTACCTTCACCTCATCAAATAGCTCCACCACTGGGAAGTGGTGTGGGATATCATGCACACACATCTGTTAAACTATCGCATCTTCCCACCCCGCCTTCTCTTGATATCTGCGTAGATTTGGCTTGAAAACCTATTGGTTGTCATGTGGATTCGTTCCCTCAACCTCCATCCCCGCATTCTATTGATCCTTCAGATTGTACTGGCTTGTATTCTTCCATTCTAGACTCCTCACATTCTGTGAATGAGGATCAAGTTGTCGACAAAGTTGGTGTTATGTAGCCAACTTGCACCATCATTCATGATGATTGTGTGTGGGAATCTAAAGAAGAACCCGCGGTGAAGGATGACTCCCTTACAGTCGCACCTCATCCACTTTATCCTGACATCCCTTGTGATTCTGCCACCACTGATTTCCCCTATAAAAACCCATTTCTAGATGTTTCTATTTCTGATCATTCATAGGACACGTTGGATGTTAGTCTGTCATCACAGTGTGGAGAGGAAAAATATTCCTTTGAAAATCCTTCCAATCTGTCACCTGTCATTTCTGAAAACATAGAGGGTGAACATATTTTCCTCTTATCTACCCCTCTGCCCAATTCATCAAATCATGAGGATGCCAACAAACATCCTGAATTTTTTGATATTGGCTATCATGATCTCTCTACTTCCTCATTTTATCATGATGTTGATTCAATCGTTGTTAATCTATCTAAGACATTGGTCTACGATGATCTATCTATCAACGAAGTTTAAACCTGTAGACTGTCGAGGCACTTCAGCCCGAGATCATGGTTATGTCAGGCCCTCACTCTCCTTAGGTTGGTTTCACTTCTGTTCTGGAAATTGTTGAAACACTCAAGGCTCCTTATCACTCTTTGATTTGCATTGAAAGTCAACCAAAAACCTATATTTCACTTCCTCCACTCGAACTACACGATCCCATTTCTCATGCATTGGAGGAAGATTACACAGCAAGCACACATGCACAATGTAAGTGGTCTACCTTTCTAACATTTTCTTGCATGTCATAATCAAGAGAATGTATACACTGGACATCTAGACGCAATGTAGCACAATACGATGGCAAGTCCACAGAGTGCATGTCATTTGCTTTCACTTATTTTTGTTTTGCGACGCTTATAAGCTCGGAGTGTGTCCATCTTCGTCATTATATATTTCATGCTTGTTGGTTTGCGTAATTGTGACGTTCACAAATCGTGCCTTCACCAACATGGGTCTACCAATACACCAGTGGCTACATCGAAAATATCACTTCACGTGATCAGGCCCATGCACCATTAGCATAGGAGTAGGAGTAGTGTTTTCTTTCAGTTTTTTTGCTTGCATTATTCTTTGCTTTCTTGCTTTGTTTGCTTGATTGTTTTCTTGCTTGTTTTCTTACTCACTTTGCTTTTGCATTTACTTTTGCTTCTACTTTTATTTGTTGTTGTTTGCTTATTTTCATTCGTAGGTTAGTTTCACATGAAACCATGTGCGACTCTTGAAGCAAGCTGGGTAAAGTATGAGAGGACTTGTACAACTATCAAAATTTGGTTACCTGTTGTCCGCTCTCTTATGTAAGAACTTACTATCTTCAGTCCATGATACATCAAAGGAAAATACGTATTTTTCAAAGTGAACCTTGGTGAAAACACAACTCTTGTGCATTAACTAGTATCACCTACTCTAGTTGGTTGTGTTTTGGGTTAATCCTTGTTAGCTTAGTCAAGTAGAGTAAGGTGAAGAGAAAAACCTTAACAAGCACATCAAAAGTATACATAAACTAACTTTGTGAAGGAACAACCTCTTTTACTCTCAATAAGTCGAGATCCCTCTTTCGCCTCTAAAATGAATAAGTTCTATGCACAGTTATGAAAATGAAAAATGAAAAAATACAAGTAAAAAAAGTTTGAAAAAAAAATGAAAAATGAATAAGGTGAAGGAAGAGAAAGGCTTCCTGTGTAGAGACGTGATGTAAGTAACTCTACTAGGGTACTAACCAAGCTTGCTGCTAGCGGAGCCATGCTTTTGTTCTTGTGTAACTTCGTTAGGGTATTGTCTAGGCCTGTTGGCAGCGAAGCAACACCAGATATGAAACTAAGACTCTGACGACTATACTACTTTTGCATTATATACTCCTCAACCCCAATCGAAACAAATATGTTGGCTTGGCTTGGAATATGTGTCGACCGACCAAGGGCTTGGTAGATGTTACATCTTACAATCATGCAGTGTGGAAACCAAAACGAAATGAGAATTGAACAATACTTTCGGAGATGTTAGACTTGATTTCCACGAACAAGGTTCATTCAGAGAGCTACAAACACCCTCCAAAATTTTTCCTTAGCTTCATTTTGGAGCCTCCCTACCAACCTTTCGGAGCAACATATCTTGTCTTGTCAAATACACAAGCTTCAGTGACTTTCTTGCAGAATGACAGCCTGTCCATCAAATCTTGTTACATTCCCCTCACAGGCTATTTCACCAGACTTAGTCTAGCTACAGGCTTAGCATATCCCTCAAGAAATTGCATAATTCTAGAGGGAAACTAGCCTTCCCTCCAGAAATTGCAAAGTTATGTTTGGAAGCCTGCTGGGCTCTAGAATTGCGCAAATCTACCAATCACTGTTCACTGAGAAAATTACGCAATTCCTCCCAGCAGGGCTGCTCAGCCTAGAAATTATGCAATTATGGGCAACGGTCAACTGCTCTTCCCAGAAACTATGCAATCCCTCTAGGAAGCCAGCCCATCTCCCTCTTAGAAATGCGCATTTTTTCCTCCCAACTGAGCATACTTTTGCATGTGCAGTTGAGTTGATCGATTCCCTTTGGGACCAAGCAAAACTGATTTATATGCATCGGTTGCTCCTCCCAAGGTAGCATGCAAAGGAATCCCTTGATTCAGGGATCTGTTTTTAGTAGCTAGAGGTTACATACAAGGATCATCTCAGAAACCTCTTGCCAAGTGTCGATTTTCCAAGATTTGTGGCATGTGCGTCACAACCTTGATCTGATCAAAACTCATCAACTGAATGTTGCAGAGCTCATTCCTCACATCAATCGTTCAGCTCTAACATCCCACATTAGATATAGCAGTCGTTGGCACATTAAGCCCAACCGTTTTGGGGTAAGCCCACTACTCATGACTTGCGTCGTGTTTCTGGCACCTTTTGTGTTTCGCTTCGTATGAATGTTGTCTGCTTGATTTCAGTGAGAGCTTGTTGTCGTTTTCATGCATACTAGCATGAACTAGCACCATTCAATTTTCATTAACATCTCACTATTGTCACATGCATGACATTTTTTTCCGAATCCTGCACTTATTGTTTGCATGAATGATCATTCACTCTTGTTTTCACTCATCTCACCATGCATTCAAACTTCTCATGTTTTCAGTCACCCATCGGCAAGACTAGGCTGCCTTGGCCCGAACCATGCCTTTCCCGGCTAGCACTACACATTCTTGGAAGTGAAGGCTCTGCCTTCCCTCCATAAATTATGCAAATCTACCAAGGCATTGACCTTTGTGCAATTCTTGGGGGCAGTGTCCTCTTGGCCCCAAAAATTGCGCAATGCAGTGTGCTGGTTGCATGTCACTACTAACTGAAATTGCGCATTACACACTTTCAATCCTCAGTAGGCTAGGGTGGAATGTGTATTGCACAGTACTAGCCATTAGTAAGCTTCCCGATAGCTCGGAATATGCCTTGTGCAGTTTTGGGAGTCATTCTACCAACCCCCGACGGAAATTGCACAACCTTCATGATCAGTCACACAGGTTTGTTGTAAGTCGGTTCTCAAGTTCGTTTTGGTTTTCGACTGACATATTGTTTGCCATGAGTGTTTCCATGTCTTCAGGTGTCACAGGTATTCATCTGCCTCTTAGTAGCATAGGTCTAGTGGTTTCCAGGAGACAAAAGTCGAAGTCACCGTTCATAGCACACTTGGGGATGCAGTTAATAAAGTGTCTATGAACTTGCATACCCATGAATACATCAAGTTGTTCATAGACAAGGACATCAAGATATGATGACAGTGACATCATAGCAAGAAACACCATCAACAGTAGCTGAAGGCAGCTTACCGGATGCCACGAATGCAAGAGGAAGGTTGTTGACAACACAGAGGCAGAACAAAGTTGCAAGCTCAAGAAAATCCACTTGTGATGAAATCAAATTTGGAGACTCGGGCTATGACGTGACGGCATGACATGAAGATCGCGCAAAGGAAGAGAATAGAACAGAGAAGGAATTGCAGCAGGAATAGGTATAATAGGGGTTGAAACATGCAATCATAGATAAAATTGTGCTCGTACAAGTTATAGATCCATCCCAACAGTTGGCATGGAGTAGACAATGTGAGCAGTGTTGTTGATCACATGCAAGGGAATGTAGCAGCATGCATGTCATTATGCACACACATGCGATCCCACCCATTCAGCAAACTCACCAAGGAGAAGACAAGAAGTAAGTTTGACTGGAGTTGAACATGTACTCCGACAAGTTGATGCACACAACCACCATCACATGCTTGGAGAGAAGCATGGACATTATGCATCAGTGTGTTGCCAGTTCAACCGCGCCCAAGAAGAACATGCACATGTTAAAAGACAAGTTGGATGGAGGAGCCATACCAATGCACCCGGATGTAATGGACACAATAGCTTGCTTCCGCAAGATGTCACCATAGAGTGCATGCATACCATCACGAATGACCAAGCTTGGCATCAGCTCATCACCTTCACCATCACAAGCCTCTCAAAGAGTTGTTCTCACCACAATGGACTGAGTGCCAGTGTTGTCTTGCATGGCTTGCTCATGTCATTTTGTCTCACATGGGCACATGTGCATTGTAATGCAACGTCTTGTCAAGTGGAAATTCAATTGTTGATAGTTGAATGTAACATTATAGAGTAGATGAAGAGTCATGAGGGTAGATGAACTGTCACAAAGGGGAATGTCAAGGGTCACCCCGCCTTTTGCTATAAATAGAACCTCATAACTCATTGTAAAAGCTTTTGGTCAGCCAAGCTTCTGATAGGACTATCTTAGAGAGATCTTGGACAGTAATGTAATGAACCTTGGCTTCTCCACTGCGCAGAGCTAGTACATCTCTTTGGAGGAGCAGGCGATTGTGGCTCTAAGGTTCCGCTATTGGAACTAGTGGTTGGACATGGATGTATTATATGACTGGAACTTACACTCCTTAATATAACAAGAGCCAACATGTTTCATGCATATGTTGTATTGCATTTCAACTATCCGTTTACTCTAAATGATATATGTATTTTTTTGCTTACGCATGCATGTATAGCTATTTTTGTGTATGTATGCATCAATCTTTTTGAAATGTGTTGTTGGTTGAACCATCACTTTGGATTGATAACTAACTTTTCTTCCATGTTGGGATGCATATTTGCTCGTGTGTTCCCTTCTTAACTCCATGCTATCACAAGTTTCCAAGGAGTGCACTCATCTCAACCCCCGTGTGTTAGAACCTGTCATGCACCTTCCTTGGCTCATTGCAGCTGTCACACCCTTGCTACCAACAGGGGCATCTTAATTGCCTCTGTGCGAAACTGCAGTCAAGGCATTACCGTACGACCCATTGTTGGGACTCCTACACCAAACGGTCTGAGGTCTAATTGGTACTTCTTACAAGGGAGATCCTCTTACATGTTGGTGGGTCCAGCACCGTCAACGATGGCTTATATGGTTAGTGTGATGTTTGTCAGTCTAGGCTATGATTTGCTATATGGTTGATGACTTGGTTCTAAATATTTGGTATATGTGTGTTGTAACAAGAAATGATCCCATCAAATTCTTTTTAATCTTTTATTTTTCTTTTATCATTCTATCATATTACTTATACAACTCCATAATACTCCTTTAGGGAATTTTCACCATATTACAAAATTTAATTGAAGTCTAGTTCATCATCTTGAGTTATCCTTTACCTAATGGGTCCTTTTAATTTAAAATATGTTAAAAGTAATATTGACACGGCTAGCCAAAAGGTAAAACCTAGTGTCTTTAAGTCCTTTCCTTCTTAACTTATCATATATTTCAGGCAATGCACATATCAAAATCACTCTCACATGCGGGATAATGATCTTTGTTTCATTTAGATAAATATCAACCCTCAATTTTATATTTTCCCTTTAGTTTACAAGTCACAATAAGTGACATGATGAATATGTTGATGGCATTTCCATGAACATTATCTACTCAGGCTTGACTAAGATTGCATTAGGGAAATTTTGAGGTCTAAAATGGGCCTCCTAAGAAAAATGTACAACCAAAATAAACTTTATAAGAACCAATAGGATTCAAGATGATGATGTCAACCATGGGGGATGATTCGTCATTTTTGGAGTAAAAAAGTAAAAAGATTAAAAAATAATAAAATAACAAAACTATTTTTTCAACTCGAATTTTCAACTTATCTCCCCAAGGTTTTACTTAAATTTCGAGCAAGAGTATGCATTGGATGCAAAATTTAATTCCTCATCCAAGGAGTACCAATATTTCATTCTTTCGTTGGACCTTGCTACATCAAAAAGAGAAATACATTAAAAATCATGATTTCAATCATGTTTTTCATGTATTTCTCATTTTTCGTGTATCATGATTCATTGAAAGTATGCAATAAGGGTACTCCTTCGATGAGGAATCAAATTTTGCATCCAACGAATGTTGTCGCTCAAAATTTGAGTAAACCCATAGGGAGATAAGTTGAAAATATGAACTGAAAAGAATAGGTTTTTCTTTTTTCCCTCTAAAATTTGATGATGTAATCTAATCTTATTTTATTATTTCCATTATTATTTTATAATTTCCTTAGGAGACCCATTTTAGACCTCAAAACTCCCCTAATAACAAATAATGAAAAATTGTGGAGTAGAGGATTTCTCTTCTCAGTATTACAAAACAGTGAAATAATATTACATTGGAAACATTAGTGATAAATGATTGGAGTGAAACTTGACTAAATTGGACTAACTGAAACTAAACTAGGACAATTGGATAGATGATTTTGACACCTAACAGGTGGTTGGAATCAATTTCTTGAACACTCCTTAATTACAACCACATAAAAATTTAATTAAGATGATTGTTGGTCTATGTTTTAGGTAGACTTACAATTTAAAAAATTGATATCATCTGGGTTTCCTTTTCTTCTTTTGTTCTTCTAGAGCATGGAGCCTATAAATTGTTTTATCTTTTTCTTCTTGTTGTATCCTTCAAACCTTAGTTTCTTCATTTCTTGGTGCAGGTCTTCTATTTTTCCAGTTTGTCTAAGCATGTCTTGAACTTCTTCAATAATCAACTTGTATGTGGACTGCTACCACATTTCATCTTTTGTAGTGTGCTTTTCGTCATAAATCTAGTGCAGCATAAGTCTATAGTAAAAAATATTTCTTCAGGATTCCAAAACCTGAAGATTTGATTGATGTTTTCATCATCCAAGTTGTCTTCAACATTCATTTATGCATACTTTATCAAAACATGGTGTTGCAATCCATGCTTCAAGGAAATTCAACTCTTCTTCGTAATCGTCATGTTTACTTGCACATTCGAAATCAATGGTAAGTGTAAAAGCATCTCCACAACCACATTTTTGAAGAAGTCAAGGACATGCTTAAGCAACCTAGAACAATGGAAGACCTGCACCAACAAATGAAGAAACTAAGGTTTGAATGATACAACAAGAAGAAAAATTTGAAACAATTTAGAGGCTACAAGATCTTGAAGAAGAGAAGAATAAAAGTAAATATTGGTGAATTCATTTATTTTAAATTATAAGCTTAGCTGAGACATAGAACAACATGCATCATAATTAAATATTTATGTGCTTGTAATTAAGGGGGAGTGTTGGATAATCTAATTCCAACCACCTGCTAGGTGTCATAGTTGTTACTCCAAGTGTCCTAGTTTAGTTTCAGTTAATCTATTTTAGTTCAGTCTCACTATAGTCATTTATTTTTTATGTCTCCATTGTAATCTTATTTAAATTATTCATAATATTGAGAAGATAAATCCTCTACTCCATAGTTCTCCATTAAATTTAGAAGTGAAGAGAAAAATGATGCATTCACATTGACATGCATTAAAGAATATGTGGAAGACAACATTCTTCCCCTAATTTCAGATGCCAAGGCAACCAATGAGGCTTGGGATACCCTTGAGATGATTTTTGGTGTAGGGGTGGGGAAAAGGCACGGGACATTGAAGTTGAATATGAAGGTGGGTCTATCACAACATATCTATAGCAAGATGAAAATGTTGTTGAATACCACTGTGCTCAGTCACAAGTGGATGATCTCTATGAAGAAATTATAGAAAAGTGGAGAAGGATCACATAGATGCTCGTGAATCCCACTATGCATCATTGGAAGCAGATGAAAATTTGTTAAATCCAACAACAAATCTTGTTGATGACAATTCACTGATTCTAGTAACAGAGATTATTAATGACAACTTAGTAAATCCAGCCACAAAGCTTTTGATGACAACTTCATGATTCCACCCAACTGCGTTTTAACATCGATTGTGGAGATTTAGATGGTATTTGGAATATATTTGGTTAACGATGACAAAAATGGAAAATGTCAAACACCAACCTTGATATTTGAAGTCCCTTTTTTTACCGAGTGCGGTGTAATCCAATCGAATTTGGAATTAAATCTCCTATGATATGCCTCAGCGGCCCATGTCGAGATGATATTATGTAGAACTTTCCTCGTTCTTTGGGAAATAATGATGGTCACTATAACTATATGTGAGAACATCACCGGTGTTCCTTGTAAAACTTGGGAAATTCAAGCAATCATGCGTGAGATTTTTAAGCAATTAGGAATAAACTTTCTGGATGGTCAAACCCTTGGCTCTTTATCTTGCATGGTGTGTTGCTTCTTTTTTTTATATTTGTATTGTCCTATTAAATATATCCACTATATATATTTGCTCTTCATGTATAGGTTTTGAATTCATTTGGTACATATTTCAGCTCCATGCTTTCTTGCACAAGCATTTTTGGTTTAGGTTTTTTATTATATATAAAAAAACATAAATTATGACCATAAAGCATAATGAATTAAAAAGAAATAGTGTAGGTTAATTTGTATATACTTTTAATTTTATAGGTATATATAAATGTTTAACATTTTAATTTTATCTTGTAACCAATTTTGTAACACACCTTTTTGTTTAACATAACTTATTTATGTTTTAATTTTAATTATTTGTTATAATTTTTTTTTAAATTGTTGTTTTAAAAAACCATTTATTCACTTTTATAAACTTATTTTGAATCTTTTGTATATATTTTTATTTTATTTTTTAAATAATAAAAAATATTTTTATTTTTTTTTAAAATAAAATAAAAATATTAAACTTTAATGGTGTAAGAATCGAATTAACACTAATGACAATATTTACACTTTGAACGCAAGTTTTTGTCATTCATAATGTTTAGAGAAATATTTTTTCCAGATCAATCAAATCCATATTTTGGGGTCGAAGTGTTCTGAACAAACCAATGTCGTTAATCATCAGGATATAAAGATGAGGAGAATTTAATCCAACAAGGTGTACAAATAGCAAGAACTTAGGACGACATTGTATGCTACAAGAATTTTCCTTGTGGGTTATGATTCTATTGATAAAGACAAGTGGATCGAGTTGCACTAGTCCTAGTGTGGACTCATTCATACTTGTGTGGCTTAAAACAACAAGGCAAGTGCTCATGTTGCCTCTTTCCAACCACTAAGAGGTTCAAGATGTTGGTTTCCAGAGTGACCCATTTTGAAACATCAACAAAATCATCATCCCAACTAACATTTTTATAGAAATAACATGTATTCAGACAATATAACTTCATCAAATTCAAAACTCTATGTTACTAACATGTTTATCCTTTCCAATTTAACTTGATTACATTTTTGAGCTTCAAATGGTGGAATTATATCAATGCAAAAATATTATCATAATTGGTATTTCATATCCTTCCAAGATAAAAGCCATATAAAATGGATTAATTTCCTAAAGTGTATTAATGAAGTACATTCATGCCCTTATTATATTATAAAATGAACAATGGTTAAAGTGGTCAAAAAATTTATTCATTAACAATATTAAACCATAATTGGTATAACTTTCAATATGTTTAAGCATTTTAGCCATTATAAATAGCATGATATAATTATATCCCAAAGATATTTTAATCACTAATATCCTACATTGTCATAGGTTATCATTTGAAAAATATGTGTCATTAATATATATCAATATCATTCTAAATGATACCCTATATTACCTTAAAATATAAAGATAAACTCTATAACATTAAAAAAGCTATTTATTTCCTACCTTTTATTGCTTAAGCAACCTTTAATACCCAAATGTAAGCATTAAGTTAAAGTTTGTATTGAAGATAGCATAAGTTTATTAAAACATTTAAAACCTAATAACCCAAAATAGTGATTATGTTTTAACAAACATACTCTTATATTTATTCGGGATAAATGTAACTATTATTCACGTTTATGGTAATATATATTTATGATCCTGTCTATAATCACTTACCAATACCTTTCTTCACATTTGAAATAAATTAAAAAAACAACAATAAACTCTCATGGTTTTTCCCATGCTTAAACTGGTTTGACTTCCTTTCCAAATGAGGTGAAATGACTTTGAATTTAATGCATATATCAAAGGTGGTTTCACCTTTTCACCCCATTCATTGCATTAAAACTTAGACATGTTATGGTGATAAAATAATTCTAAACCTTTAATTAAAAGGATGAAATTTCTGCACCAATGGGTAATATAATTTCTCAATCTTTGCTAAGAAAATAAAGCACTGGTATCCTCACTCTAGGTATTGTAATTTGTAAAGGATAATTGTAGATAAATTTATGATATTCAAATCCAAGCTTCTGTGATCCATAATTTGTTAATTCATGAAATTTTTTGAAGAAAATCACATAGAGAATATTTGGTCGACGAGTTTTGAACCAACTAGTGTGGTCAATCTTTAGGACAAGATGAAGAGACAGATCCTGAAGGAAGGTTAAATAAGAAGATAGATCAACCTCACTGTTAAAGGAAAACGACTATATTTTACTGGGGAGGGAAAATTATAAATATAATATTATAAAACAACTAAACAGCTATATATGATTACTAAAGGGATTACTTAAAAATGTTTGAATAATAGTAAATAATTAAATTTAATTTAATTTAAATAAAGTTATTAGTAAATAAACTATTTATTTCCCTATTATCAAGCATTTTTAATTAATATTTATTGTTATTGTAAGATTATTAAAAATTAATATTATTTATTTATTTATTATGCGATAAAAATGGAGACTAAATTAAAAACAAAATACACTTAAATTTTTTAAAAAATTATATTAAAATTAACAATGAGGGTTTAAAAAAAACAATTGTTTTTTAAAATATATAAATAATAAATAGATGAAATAAAAATAAAAATATAACTACTTATTAAATAAACTAAAAATATATAAAAGTAAAATAAATAAAAATAAATAGAAATAAATTATAATACAATGAAAATTATTTTAAAAGATATATATATATATATAATATATATATATAATATATATATATAGGTTGCACTAAAAGAAAAAGAGGAGAAAGACTAAGAAGAGAGGGTGGGAATCCAACAACTACTAATCTTCCAGCCGTCTTCCCTATTAATGTTATTAGAAGACCTCTCAATTTCAATGGCTTCCCTAAATTTGCGATGATGAAAATGAGAAATTTTTGCGATGACCTTGGCATCCTCAATGCATATATGATGTTTGGTATTCACTACATGCTCCTCTAAAGCAGAGGATTTGGTCCTCCCATGCTTGATATTAGCCTCATGTTCCTTAATCCTTTGGTTAATAGATTGACCCGTTTCACCAATGTATAAGGTCCCACACGAACATGGGATGACATAAACACCTTTCAAATCCATAGGATTTACCTGGTCTTTAACTAACTTTAGGGAGCTTCTAATGGTGTTGAGGGGTCTAAAGGTTGAGGGAACATTATGTTTCTTCAGAATTCTTACAATATTTTATTTTGTTCCTTGGATGAAGTGCAGGTGAACTCCTGAATGTCAATCAATCATGTTAGTCTTAACCCTTACTAGCTTTGAGGAAAGCTTTAACACCCTGGTGCCTGCTATAACCATTCTGAACAAAGACATTAAGAAGATGGGACTTTTATTTAGAAAGGTGGTCCTCATCTAAAATCCTTAAAGCATGGGTGGCTAACGTGTTGAGAACACCTATCTTCTGAGTAGGAAAATGATGGGAACTTGCATGAAGACACTGCTCAGTATGAGTCTTTTTTCGATACACCTAATGGGAGAAAGATCCATCAACCTTTCTAGAAATGAGGACATCAAGGAAAGGAAGACAACCATCAACTTCTGACTCCATGGTGAACTTTATGGAGTTAGACTGACTATTAAGATGATCGAAAATGTTATCTAACTTATGTGTCCGATGCTGCCAAATGGAGTAGGTGTCATCAACAAATCTTTTCCAAAGCTTAGGTTTAAAGGAAGCAGAGGATAAGGCCTTGTATTCAAAGTCTTCCATGAACAGGTTTGCAATAATAGGGGACAGCGGGGAACCCATGGCCACCCGTCAGGTTTTTTCATAGAACTCAACTTCAAAACAGAAAAAACTAAAAGTGAGGCAAATCTCAACTAAGCTATCAGTGTCTAGGTCAGTAAGGCGAAAGATTACTTCAAGAGCTTCCTTGATGGGGATGTTAGTGTAGAGGGAAACAACATCAAAACTGACAAGAGTGTCTCCAGGATCAAATTTCATATCCTGTAATTCACTAACAAATGATGTAGAGTCTTTGAAAAAGGACTCAGTTCAACCTACGCTTAAGCTTTGTGGCTAAGTATTTAGCTAAAAGATAGGTAGGCCTACCTATGGTGTTGATAATGGGTCTAAGTGGTGCCCCTTCTTTATAAATAAAATGTTGGATCACCTGAACAACGATGGAAGCTATGGAAAGCTTGACAAAAATCCATTGAAAAAGATTTCTAGGCCGATTTCTCTTGCCATTAAATCCAGTAGCACTGTTGGCTCCTTTAGCCATAAGCTTATTGAGAATAACCCTAGCACTCCTAGGAACTATGGACTCCCTAAAATTCACAAAGAAGGGGCACCCCTTAGACCCATTTTCAACACCATAGGTGGGCCTACCTAACTTTCAGCTAAATACTTAGCCACAAAGCTTAAGCCCTTAGTAGGTCGAACTGAGTCCTTTGTCAAAGACTCTGCATCATTTGTTAGTAAATTACAGGATATGAAATTTGATCCTGGAGACAGTCTTGTCCATTTTGATGTTGTTTCCCTGTACACTAACATCCCCATCAAGGAAGCTCTTGAAGTCATATTTCCCCTTACTAATCCTCACACTGCTAAATTAGTTGAGATTCGCCTCACTTCAACTTTTTTCTATTTTGAAGGCCAGTTCTATGAACAAACATGTGGGGTGGCCATGGGTTTTTCGCTATCCCCTATTGTTGCAAACCTATTCATGGAATACTTTGAATCCAAGGCCTTATCCTCAGCTGCGTTTAAACCTAATCTTTGGAAAATACTTGTTGATGACACTTGCTCCATTTGGCAGCACGGGCTACATAAGTTAGATAGCTTTGTTTAGCATCTTAATAGTCAGTCTAACTCCATAAAGTTCACCATGGAGTGAGAAGTTGATGGTTGTATTCCTTTCCTTGATGTCCTCATTTCTAGAAAGGCTGATGGATCTTTCTCCCATCCGGTGTATTGAAAAAAGACTCATACTGAGCAGTATCTTCATGCAAGTTCCCATCATTTTCCTGCTCAGAAGATAGGTGTTCTCTGCATGTTAGCCACCCATGCTTTAAGACTAACACAATTGATTGACGTTCATGAGTTCACCTCCCCTTCATCCAAGGAACAACATACAAGATTGCGAGAATCCTGAAGAAACATAATCTTCCCTCAACCTTTAGACTCCTCAATGCCATTAGAAGCTTCCTAAAGTCGGTTAAAGACCAGGTAAATCCTATGGATTTGAAAGGTGTTTATTTCATCCTATGTTCGTGTACAACCTCATATATTGGCGAAACAAGTCGGTCTATTAACCAAAGGATTAAGGAATATGCGACTGATATCAAACATGGGAGGACCAAATCCTCTGCTTTAGCGGAGTAGGCAATGAAGACCAAGCATCACATATGCATTGAGGATGGTAAGGTCATTGCAAAAATTTCTCATTTTCATCACCACAAGTTTGGGGAAGCAATTGAAATTGAGAGGTCTTCTAATAACATTAATAGGGAAAATAGTGAGAAAATTAGTAGCTGTTAGATTCCCGCCCTCTCTTCTTAGTCTTTCTCCTCCCTTTTTTTATTTTAATAAACCCTCTTTTTTATATTTTTTTCATATTTTAAAAAATTTTCATTGTATTATTATTTATTTTTTCCCTTTTATTATTTATTTATTTTTACTTTTTATATATTTTTAGTTTATTTAATAAGTAGTTTATTTTTATTTTTATTTTTATTGTATGTATATATTTATATCAAAATAAAAATAAAATATTTTTAGAATCCCTCACTTTTTATTTTTTATATAATTTTTTTTAAATTTTATTTATTTTTATTTTTTTAAATAACTTTCATTGTGTTATTATTTATTTTTTCCCTTTATTATTTATTTATTTTTACATTCATGGTATTTTTAGTTTAGTGAATAAGTAGTTATATTTTTATTTATTTCATCTATTTATTTATTTATATATTTAAATAATAATAATAATAATAGTTTTCTAAAACCCCTCACTTGTTATTTTTTATAAAAATAAAAATTAAAATAAAAATTAAAAAAAATAAAATTTAGTGTATTTTTTTTGGTATCATTTTTTAATCGCATAATAAATAAATAAATATTATTAATTATTAATAATCAATTAAATAAACGAATAATATTAATTAAAAAATAAAAAAAATTAATAATAATAAGGAATGAATAAGTTTATTAATATCTTTATTTAATAAATTAAATTAGTATTTATTATTATTTAAACATTTTAAAGTAATCCCCTTCACTAATCATATATAGCCGTTTAGTTGTTTTATAAGATTATATTTATAATTTTCCCTCCCCAGTCAAATATAGTCGTTTTCCTCTAAGAATTAGGTTGACCTATCTTCTTATTTAACCTTCCTCTAAGATCTGTCTCTTCATCTTGTCCTAAAGATGAACGACATTGGCTGGTTCGAAACAGTAAATACATGATTTCAACTCATATTCCAAGTGATCATTTTAAGGAGAGAATATCTGCTTAAAAGATATTTTTCCAAAGGATGTTAATTACATATAAATATTAAATTATTTAAATATTATTATTTACTAAATATTACTATCTACAACATGAACCATGATGTTATAAGTTTGTAAGTATACTCATTATCATCCCTAATTCCTTAAATGGTAGGTAAATAGTTTCTTAGAATAAACTAGTTGGAGGAGGATGGCTCTGAAGGGTTTCTTGCTTCAGCTAGGATTTCTTGTCACGTGTTCTAGCTCCTTTCAATTCCTCTCCATGAGACATCTCAATCCTCTTCATCTATGATTTTATAAGAAAGATAAATTATATATGGATTGGATCGAAGATCTCGAGGACTATACACCAAACCCCCTAGAAAGTGTAAGCATTTGGATGGACCCTTTATCCTCATTGTTTCAAATCCTCACCCCCTTCCTGTCGCATAAAACATGCTCCTCAATATCCCTTTTGTATCTGCATGTTGTTTTCTCTTCCATATGTTAGGTCTTCTCCCGTTCCTTTCAAGTAGTGGGCTTCCCTCCCTCTCCCTTAGGCCATCACCTTCCTCCCCCCTTCTTCGAGGAGCATGTCTATCCCCTTCAACTACCTATCCTCCCTAAAGTGAAGAGCACCTTTCCTTGCTATCCCTACTGGAATTTTCTATTCCACTGCTGAAGGATTTTATAGCGTGGATCCCCCCTATTTATTCACTAGAAAACTGCCCTTATTTACTTTCTTCTTGTTTTATAAAAACTTTTCTCTCTCTAAATATGCTCAACAAAGGAGACAAACCTATGAAGAAAGTTGACTCCTCCCCTATTCTAGTTGGCTTGACTAAAAAGTCCTCTCTAAAATGCTTTAAGCACTAATATAAATAACTCTCATTATTCTTAGGAAGGAGGTCAAATTAAATGAAATATACGATGTGGAGGAAAAGGTGGTGATTGGTCATTTTTCTGTTTGTGGTGGCCTTGCACAAATGGAATGATATCAACATAAAACCCATGTTAGGTTACTCACCTCACTACATTCTATTCACCAAGGGTTAGATGGGCTGGAAAACTATAATGATAAGTAGGGAAAATATTGGCTCGTAAATGGTCATGGGGCACTCAAGACCTATTGTTAAAGAAAGAGATGGTTAATTTTGATGCAAGGGAGGAAACGATAGACCTAGATCTGATTTCAGTTCGGCTTCCAACCCTTCCCCTAGTATGTTTCTCTGAAATTGTTTTTAGGGAGGTGAGGAACTCTTTGGGCTTATTTTATGAAGCAAATGTATACTTCAAGAACATAGGTGTCATGGTAATTTCTCATACCTTACTCAGTTTCAATATGGCCTTGGGACTTCTAGACATTATCACTATCAATGAAAACCAATTCACCCTCAGGAAAACTATTGAGTACGAGGGAATCCATTTCAACTGCTCTCACTCAAGGATATGGTGACTTAATTAGAGACTATCAAATTGGAAAGGGATCCAGGAAGAAATGGATTCATGAGAGCAACTTATATTCGGTCACACTATCTCCATCACTTGTAATTTCACCAAGGACTCACAGATGATTATTAAGGAAACCAAGTTTCCTGCACAATCTCCACAGAATGTAAAACCCATTTAATTTAATCCTCTTATTCAATTTTTTTCACTCTAATATCTCCCAATTATTAGACCTACAAGAAGAGGGGTTAGTCTCAACTTTGGTCTTGATAACACTATTTCCTCTCTGATTGCTTCTCCCTCCTCAAATGTGGGTTCCTCATCCGCTTTTAATGTTAGGCCCCTTTAATACTAGTGTATTCCCTTATTATTATTGGCATTGTAGCCCTTTATTGTTATTGTTGTGCCATGTTGTCCCCATATTGTTATTATCTTGCCCCATAGAAGCCCACTATTGTTATTGTTGTGCCCTTACATTATTATTGACATGTTGACTTGACTATATTCTGACCCCTTAGACTCATATATATAGAAAGAATGTCTTGTCATTTCTAGCATCCAAAATTTGTTCAAGTGTGTAATGTAAAGGAGGTTTCCCCCTCAAAGACGCTGATTTTGAAGTTGAAGTTGTTGCTCTATACTTTCTTCTATTTTGTGAACTGGTTTCATAACAATTTGTATCATAGCTATCGATTATAAGGTTTCACTACTTCAAATAGGTCATCATGGCATTTTCCCTATAACTTTGTTTCTACAATGTTTCAGAAGCTGAAATTAAAACTCATTTGAGCTGAAATCTTGATGAACCTTGGGTACGAAATTCAGATCTTGTCTCACTATAGTTTTGGAGATATGATCCAAGGAAGTAATGGTTTTTGCAGGCTCCCAAATTATATGTCAAACAGATGATCTGGCGAAACACATCATAACTTTCTTTATGAGCATCAAATTGAAATTTCATAAAATGGTACAGAAAGAGGATGGACTGTAGTTTTCTTTATATCATTTTCAACTCCTAAGGTTGAAACAATGACGTGTAATTTTGTACAAGTTCACTCTACCAAACTAGTCTATAATTCGGTCATCGTGGGAGATTTTGAATAACTCTTTCTTAGAGAATCCAATACTGATCAGACTTGTGGCATTGGAACGAGGACTTAGAGGGCTACCATATGACAAAATTTAAGACTTTAGAGATTTTCAATTACAAAGATACAATTGATTCAATATCGAGCTCCCACAAAGCCAAAAATGGTTTGTAGTCTTTTTAAAATTTTGCATAAGTTTGGTTTGAAAAAATAGTTTGAAGGAATTGAAAGGACATAGTGAATTATAATTATCATTAATTTATTCCCCAAAGAAATAAAATGGAAGCACCTAGTAAGCAACATGAAAGCTCTAGCATTACTCATGAAGAAGAGGAAGAAATGAAACATGATATATCAAAATTACGAGACCAAGTGCAACAAATTTCACTCACAAAAAGTAACAGAAGGTAAGATGGATGGTTTAAAGAAAGGCGTGGAAGCTAAGATGGATGGTTTAAAGAATGTTGTGGAAGCTAATATGAATGGATTGGAAGCTAAGATGGATGGCATGGAGGCTAAGATAGATGGTATAGAAGCAAAACTTAAAGGCAACATGGAATATTTGAAGATAGATTTGACAATGTTGCTACAAGAAATGATTACTAATGGCGAAAGGGTAATAAGGAAAATCATGATGAGAACAAAAGAAATTTTAATCATGATTTCATAGACTCTAACATTGGATTGAAGACCCACCATGTTCCAAAGATTGATACGAGGAATTTTGATGGCAAGGATCCAGTAACATGGATACTACAGATGGATCAATATTTCGATCTCCATAATGTGCAAAACACACAAAAGGTATGAATTGCAACTTTATATTTGGAATCTAATCAGTTTGTATGGTATCGATGGCTTTGCTCTCGTAAACAAATTGGCACTTGGGAAACTTTTACTGAAGAAATTATTGCACATTATGATACAAAAAGCAATACCTTTTTTAGCCAATTGATAAATCTCAAACAAAAAGATTCAATGGTGGAGCACATTGAGGACTTCCAAAAATTAAATATAAGGGTAAAAGATATTCTAGAGTAGCATAGGATTGATGTGTTCATAGGGACATTAAAGGATACATCAAACATGAGGTTCACATTTGGGATCCTGATTCATTGGAAAAGGAATTCAGGTTGGCAAAAAAAATTGAAAGAAAAATTATGGAATCAAGCAAGCCTGCCAATCACAACTATAAAGGTGGAAGTGTTGTTTCCCCTAGCCTTCCACAGCCTACAAGGTTGACACCACAACATTGGAAGAAAAAAGAGAAAAATGGATTTGTTGCAGTTGTGTTAGCAAATACATTAAAGGTCATAAGTGTGCCGAGAAGAAATGATTTTACATAGGTTGTGAAGAGGAAGAAGAAAAGGAACAAGAAACATCAAAATTAGAGGATACACACTGTTGTGAAAGATCACCATTGAAGGGTATTTTTCACCCGCCTGCTTACCCTTTTTCATGCCCTCATGAAAACATTGTAATTGACATGAAAGGCAGTTAGGGAATAGGATGGAGAAGGGATCTCATTACATGGTCTACAACCATGATGCCTAGCTAAGAATTCAAAAAGATGTCCTGTCTGACCTTCAGGCATTTCATATAAGGCTTGATATCTTGGTGCAGGGTGCCAGATGACTAGACTTTGGAACCTACAGCCTAACCAAGAAGGGCCTTCTCTCAAAATGAGGTCACCATAGATACCTAAGTGGTCAACAGCTAGATTAAAGTTCTCATAATTGAATGGTTCCCTATTTTGGATATTTCAATTAGAAGTCTAGTATCAGAATCTGGTTGCTGCTATGGTGAGGTCTTTGATAGTAAAGAAGTATTCCACCCCTTGCCAGATGACTTCTATGTGAATAGGTCCCAATGCTTCAATCACTCCTTGTGTTCGCATTAGGCTCCTATGTTTATCCCATAGCTGGAGTAGGTCTCTAGGTTCACCCCTCACCCATCCATTCTCCTCTCTTTGAAAGACATTGTAGGCTTTAAGCCACTTTATTTGATTAACACCAAAAGAAATAAATTCCTGCAGTTGGACATCACCCACAAAAGGGCTAGGGTTCTGCTCTATTTCTCCATATAATACAAGATTGTGCAAATAAAATTCACATAACAATCACTGAACTTTCACCCTGTAATGCTTACAACAATTTATGAAGTCATCAATGGTTTTTACCTCTATAGGTACTCCTGCTTTGACAGCTTTAATTTTCAATTGTAAATATCTTTCCATTAAAAACAAAGCATAGTTCCTAGCAAGTGCCCTACACACTAGAACGTCAGTATACAGAGAACATAAGGTATCCATTTGTTTGATGACTATGTCTAGTCTATGGGTTACCTTTTTGACTCTTTCTTCTGCTTTTCACCATCCTTCAAAGGCATGGATTTTTGATGTGTTAATGCTCTTCAGTTGTTGTTGTAATTTCTCGTATTTTTCTCGAGGGACAGTCTGCTCTGTAAGTCTCTCTATTGTTTGTTGGGCTTGTGCCAAATCTTTTCATGGTGTTACTATCCTTGGGTCTTTATTCAACATAATAGTCATAGGCAGGAGATCTACTTGGATCTTCTTATCACAGGCCGATACATTATCTATTTGTACTTTGACATGTGCAACAACAAGATGTTGTTCCTCTCGATTTTAAATAGCAGGTTGGACTTGAGTCCTCTTGATATTTTTCCTAAGGGGTTTTTCCTGGGTAGTTGCATACTTTGCCACAGTGGTTCCTTTCAATTTCTTCCCCATTTTCAAAACCCTTATCTGTTGTCGAAGTTTCTTAATCACGTTAAGCAATTTCTGCTGTTCCTTTCGCAATATTTTAATTTCCTTTGTTTTCTTGGAAGGAACAATCATTCGTTTACTTAGGCCTGGGCTTTGTACCTCAATTATTGTACCTTTTCCTTGGCCAATTTCCTTGTTTTCTTCTTGGGGTGCTTCTTCAGTGTTATGTTGATTAGGTTGTTCAGGGGTAGAAACCCTAGTTTGCCCTGCTGTCTCCTAGGTAGTTTCTTCTTCTACCTCCTCTTCATCATGGAATTCTTCAGGCATACTCTGACTAGGAACAGATTGTTCCTCTTCTTCATTCCCGTCACTCTTCTCCCGAGATATGCTTTCGTTATGAGCAGAGTGGTCCTCTTCTCCCTCCTCCTCATCACATAGTTGCTCGGATGCACTTTTATCATGAGCAGAGTGCTCCTGCGGTCCTTCTTCCTCATCACATAGTTCCTTGGATGCACTTTTATCATGAGTAGAGTGCTCTTGTGGTCCTTCTTCAATGTGGGGGTTAACTGCACTGTGAGGTTGGACATATTCACCCATATTGGCCAGAATCTAGGCCAATTCATCTTCTTGCAGCAGGTTTTGCAGTGGACTTTCACTACATTGCTATGCTTCCTCTTCTTCTTGACCGGATTGCTCAGTCTCCTCCTCTTGGTTCTCGTTCATCGTTTTCCTCCAATTCTTTTCCGTTCTCCCCTCCTTCCAATTGTGGGGATTGTTCATCTCCTAAATCATGTATCTCCATAGGTTGACTAATGTTTCCCTGGGAATTTCCTAGCATTCCTCGGACCCTTGCCAACCTAACGAATTTTCTTCATTTCAGTGGTCTTCTTGATGTACTGGAAACATGTTTTCATTTTGGGGCTGGTAAAGCCAATCCCCCGTCTATCACGAAAATCAGTTCTTCCCAACTACTTTGTTGTTGGGCAAGACTATGGCTGACTATCAGTGGTATTAACCCATGGTGGCTTACTACTGACTCTAGATGGTGAGATTTCTTCATACTTCGGGCAACATCGTGTAAAAAAGAATTTAAAAACATAGGCAAATTCACAGTGCACTTTTGCTTTAGCATGACTAAAAGTTTAAGATGGTGTGGTCTGACCACGTCTTTCCTACCATCACAAGTGATGTAGCTCTGGATAATTCTCGCTAATTCTGCCCACGGCTCTCCCAAGGTTGCCGATAGAACTCCCTTCCCTTTTAAAATCAGGTTCTGCCCTTCATCCTAAAGATTTTCATGGCATCTTGCAGTCTCACATTTTTCAGAGTCCACACAGGACCAGTGGCTGGCAATCCCAAAACTTCTGCAATTATGTCGTCAGTGACTGCTATCTATCTCCCTCTCACCATGGAATGATGTTCTTGTAGGTTCTCTAGAAACTCAATTGCCACCGTCTCGTTGGATTATTGTAGACTGTTAAGATAAACTATCCATCTTGCCCTTGCTAGGATCTCTAGTGCAGCATTGGAGACCATCAACACCTGTGGCTCACTGCGAATTGATCTTCCTCCCTTGCTTAGCACACTGTAAAAAAAATACAGAGGTGACAATGGAACATCAAGTAGTTTAAATTTTTAGTGCACTATTAGAAAACATAGAGAAGATGACAGAACAACAAGTTGTTCAAATTTCGAATTTACTGCTAATTTTGCAGAGAAAAACACGGAGATAGCTTCGGAACAGCAAGACATGCATATTGGGAGACAAAATACCATTAAGCTTTGCTATTCCCAAGTCATAATTCTTCTGAATGATGAGCTGAAACATATGCCAACAAATTATGGAGATCAATTGTGCCCCCCTACAATATGATAGGTTGTCCTCGACCGCCAAATAAAGGAGCAGCATGTTGAACTACCATAGTACAGAGTCATAAAGGAACAACGTATACAAAAATGCCATGTTTACAATGATGAGTAGATTACCAAAATGGAGGCATATGATAGAATCGCTAATAAATAAGGAAATGTCATGATATGATGCGAGAATTGGAGGATAGGATAGGTGACGTGAATAAAAGGTCCTATGCAGTCATTATCAACTTTTACTATCATAATTGATTTGTAAATTTTTTTCATGTATCAAAGGTGTTAGCACTATGGCACTGATCTAGAGCTATGGCACAGGTGTTGTCCTTGATGGCAACTCTCTTTGGTAATAGATCTCAGTTCAGGCTTTCAGAATGAAGGAAAAGACATATACGTAGGTTCATTTAGACTACAACACGTATACATGCGGATTAGACGTTACAAAGGCACGTATGCGTATACACACACTTTCATGCAAGGAAAAGCACGTATATGTTGGAGAACTTACTTTTGGTCTGTGGTAGTTAATCCTTGGTTTTTGAAACTATGGTTTTGGACCATGGTGTCTCGTCAAAAGTGTTGATCCCATGTATTAGGTCCATGGTATTGATTTATTATGGTTTTGGACCGTGGTATTGTGGAAGGCCTAAGACTATAAAAGAGGAAGGAGATCATTTGGCAAAGGATCATCTGAATTAATTGAATATCTAATATGTGCTAGATCTGAAATATTGGTGATTGGGGTTATGGTGCAGATCTGGATCTGAATGAAGGAGGAACCTTAGCGCAAAGAGAAGGATAAGTTCTATTGATGGGTCATAATCTTAAGGCTTGAATGATAGTATCTTTGTATGATTTTGATCTGTTGTATGTGGTGCATACTTGATCTATAAATCTGATAATCTGGGTTAATTAGTGTCTGAATATTTGAAAGAGTGAATTATCCTTTATAGATCTATACACAGGTTCAGTGAAGCGAAGACGCGTATACACGGTGGTTCAGTGAATGCAAACAACGTATACACAGGTTGTTCCAAATACAGAAGCATATGCAAGAAAGTTTCAGGTTATTAAAGTAGCGTATATCTATTGAGCTTTGATCTAGCTGCTTCTTTTTATTGCTGCAGTGTTCTGGGTTCAGAATTTGGTGTGTAGTTACTGTTACTGTGATTTACAGTTGTCAGAGAAGTGTCTACTTGATTCAGTGCTAATTGGTGAAAAGGAGATTGTTTATGATTGATTGATGTTCATGGATCCAGTCTGAAAATTTATGAAACGTGGTCCCCAGAAGAAAGAGAAGGTTGTAGCCTTCTATAGTCCAGCACCTACGTACTAGTATCTTGGCTAGTGCAAGAGCTAAGGGGGTTGTAGCTCCCTTCCAGGATCAGTTGGAGAACGAGAGAGGGTTGTAGCTCTCTACATGTTGCAGCCTATGTACTGGTAAAGGACTGCATCAGTACATTGTAAAAGGAAGTTTCTAATTAAAAGAAGATAGAGACGAATTGCAGCAGGTGGTTTTCACCCACATTGGGTTTCCACCTTGCATCTTGTGTTCTTGTGTGTGATTGTCTTCAACTGTGTTCTACTTTTTCTCGTTGTTGTTTATTTGATTCTAATACACAAATTAATGATCAACATCTGTAAGATAAATTAAATTATTAGTCTACATTGCATACGCGGGTTCCCTTCTTTGTATTCACGTATATATGCGATTTTATCTAACTGAAGTAGTGTATATGATCTGGGTTTGAAAAATAAATAAGTGACTTGATAATATTGATTCACATCCCCTCTCAGTATTATTTCCAACAATTGGTATTAGAGCAAGTCCTTCTGAAGAAGCTTGATCGCTTGAAGGAAGATCCATCATCATGAGAAACTACGAGAGAGAAGCATCTATCAAGCCACCAATTTTTGATGGGACAAACTTCGTATATTGGAAGGTAAGAGTTACTACCTATCTTTAATGTCTTGGTACAAAAGTATGGGATATCATAGATACAGGGTACACTTTTCCATCAGCAACTCCTATAGATCCGGCTGAGAAGAAGAAATATGAAACAAATGCAAAGGCTATCAATACCCTATTAGGATGTCTATCTCAATCAGAATTCATCAAGGTTATGCAGTATAAATCCGCAAAAGAAATATGGGACAAGATTGTTATGAGCTATGAAGGAGATGAACAGGTAAAACGAGCAAAACTTCAAACTCTCATAATTCAGTATGAAAATCTCAGAATGCACAATGATGAAAGTGCGGCTAACTATTTCCTATGTGTAAGTGAGATTGTTAATTGTATGAAAAACTTTGGTGAAGAAATAAAAGAGGCTGTTGTGGTTGAAAAAGTTCTAAGATCTTTGTCTCCTAGGTTTGAATCTAAAGTTTCTGCAATAGAAGAAAAAGAGAATCTACGAAATCTTACCATGTCACAGCTGCATGGAATTCTGACTGCTTATGAAATGAGGAAAGGAGGACTATCAAACAGGAGGGAAGCTGCATTCAAGGCTTCAGGTAAAGGATATAACTATGAGTTAGGACATATGTCAGAAGAAGAGGAAGAATCAAACTTTGTCAAGAACCTTCAACGAGGTGCTGGAAGATTCAGAGGTAAGTTACCCTTCAAATGCTTTGCTTGTGGAAGAGTCGGTCACTATGCTGCCAAGTGTCCTCATAAGCTTGACAAAGGTAAAGAACCTGTTAGATGGAACAAGAAACATAATGTAAGCAAGAAAAGCTACTACACTCATGAAGACAGTGATGGACTCTCAAATAGTGATGAAGATGAACGAGGTAATAACTATAGACTTTTAATGGCTTTTGAAGATGCCGATTTTATGGATACTATAGATGAAGAAAGTCTTTATGAAGATATTTCTAAACTCAAAATTTTTTTAGAAGAGAAAAATATGATTATTGATACTTTGCAATTTCAACTGGCTGAAAGTGAAAAACATCATGAAAAGTTAGAATGTGAAATTGTGGGACTTAGAAAAGAGATTGAGAAAACTAAAGCTCTTAATCTTAGATTTGTTAAAGGATCTGAAACGTTAGATGAGATTATTAAAGTTTAGCATTCTCCTCTAATCAAGATAGGTCTGGGATATAATGAAGAAGCAACTCAAGCGCAGAAACCATCCACCTCCAAAAGTTATCTTGATCCAGCTAGGAGGAGTGAGCAAAGGCCTAATAAAGATCACCAGGTAAATCAAGGACATTTCTCTTCAAGAATGAACAGAGATCACCAAGTAAATCAGGGGCAATCTGATTCAAGGATAAACAAAAGCTACAATAGACCACAGGTAAATCATTCTCAATCTGCCTCAAGAATGAATGTCAACTACAATCATTCAGTCCGCAGGGTTGATAATCGCAGGAACTTCTTTAATGGCCAATATTTCTTGTCACAACTTTGGACACAAAGTAGCTCAGTGTGTTGCCTACAAAACTATCATTAATAAAGAAACTCAAAAACAGAGGAGTATGACTAGGATCATGAAAAGGACCTACAATAAATTTTCTGCTCTTGAAAATGAAATAGAATGTTCTATTTGTAATAATTTTGGTCATGAAGATTCTGAATGCAGGAGCAGGTTTCGACAGACAACTCAGAAGGAGCAAGCCTCAAATATCAAATCATGGAGAATGAAAGAACCACAACCAGAAAGATATGGTATAGCCTTATATGCAGAAGGGCAGGAAAATCAATGGTACATCGACAATGGATGTTCAAAACATATGACAGGTGATAAGGAAAAACTTCAGTCATATAGTGCCTTGGAGAAGGAGAAGAAGGTCTCATTTGGAAATGACACCCCTGCACTCATAAAAGGTAAAGGTTGTGTTCTTTTAAAAGATAAGGTCAAAGCAGGAAATGTTATGTATGTTGATGGCTTAAAGCATAATCTATTGAGTGTTAGCCAGATGTGCGATCAAGGAACAGAGGTAATATTTCGATCAAATGGATGTAGTGTTCGTGATCTTAATACATGAGAACTCCAAATAATTTATACATATTCAAGGAAGTACAACAACAATGCTATCTAAGCAAGAATGATGAACACTAGCTATGGCATCAGAGGTTGGGGCATCTAAGTTTCTCACAGATAAGGAAAGCATGAAAATACCAGGCAGTTCGTGGTCTTCCAGACATCAAAATTCCAAACAATACAATATGCAATTCATGTCAGTTTAGTAAGAAAACCAGAACTAACTTCCCTGAGAAGGAAGGATCAGCTAGCAGGCCAATTGAACTTGTCCATACTGATGTATGTGGTCCATCTAGGAAAAGGTCACCTCGGGGAGAAGAATACTTTATATTATTAATTGATGACTATTCAAGGATGGTTTGGATAGGACTTATGAAGCACAAAGATGAAGCCTTCAAAAAATTCAAATCCTTCAAAGCTTTGGTTGAAAACAAATCAGATCACAAAATTAAATGCCTCAGGTTTGATAGAGGTGGGGAGTTTACCTCAAATGAATTTTTCGATTTTTGTGAAGAACATGGAATATGAAGGGAATTCTCTATAGCCAGGACTCCTCAGCAAAATGGAGTAGTGGAAAGGATGAACAGAACGGTTCAAGAAATGGCTCGTGATATGCTTGATGAGTCTAGAACTCCTGCAACTTTTTGGGGTGAAGCTACATTTGCGGTAGTTGTTATTCTCAACAAAACAAATGTCCGGCTGAACAACACTCAAACCCCTAATGATCTCTGGTATGGTGAGACTCCTTCAGTAAAATATTTCAAAATTTTTGGAAGAAAATGTTATATAAAAAATACTAATGAACATCTTGGCAAGTTTGAACCTAGAGCAGATGAAGGCATTCTTCTTGGTTACTCTCCCCACGACAAAGCATACAAGCGTTATAATAAAAGGCTTGGAAAAATTGTTGAACGTATTGATGTAGTGGTTGATGAAGAAGAAAACACTCCTAGGCAGGTAAGACCTAAATATTTTGAAGATGATGAGGACTATCCATCAACATCAAATCAGATTCATGATGAAGAAGAAACCTATGTAGAAGAAACCCATGAGGAGCCTAAAGAACAAATAAGGATAGAAGAAAAGACTCCATCCAGATACATTCAAAAGAATCATCCAAAAACTCAAATTTTGGGGTAGAAAGAGGCAGGTATACAAACAAGAAGAATAATTGCAGAAGCTTCAAGCTATTTGGCATTACTTTCCTCCACTGAACCAAAAAATGTAAGAGAGGCATGCAAAGATGAATTCTTGGTCAAAGCAATGGATGAAGAACTTAAGCAGATCGAAAAGAATAACACTTGGGAGTTGGTTCCTAGACCAAAAGATAAGAATGTCATAGGAACAAAATGGATCTTCAAAAAAAAGTTGAATGAAAATGGGGAAGTGATTAGAAACAAGGCCAGACTGGTTTGTAAAGGATATGCACAACAAGAAGGAATAGACTTTGAAGAAACTTTTTCTCCCGTTGCTAGACTTGAGGCCATCAAAATGTTCCTTGCTCTCTCTAGCTTTCGAAAGTTTAAAGTATTTCAAATGGACGTGAAATCAGCCTTTCTGAATGGTGATTTAGAAGAAGAAGTGTATATTGAGTAGCCAGATGGATTCATCCATGGTAATGATCCAAATCTTGTATGCAAACTAAAGAAGGCTCTCTATGGTCTCAAACAGGCTCCAAGGGCTTGGTACTATCGTCTGGACAAATACCTTCATCAACAAGGTTTTTCAAAAGGATCAGCAGATAGCAATCTTTATATAAAAATTGAAAATAATAAATTGCTAATACTTGTTGTGTATGTAGATGATATCATCTTTGGCAGCAATGAAGAAGCTATGAGTCAAAACTTTGCCTTGGTGATGCAGAAGGAATTCGAAATTTCCTTGCTTGGAGAGCTGAAATATTTTCTTGGTTTACAAATCCAACAAAATAAAGGCGGTGTCTTTTTATCTCAAACCAAGTACCTAAAGCAGATCTTGAAGAAGTATGGCATGGAAGATTCGAAACTAGTATGTACTCCTATGGTCACAGGATGCAGTCTCAATGCAAATGATGAATCAGTAGCAGTGCATCAACCAACCTATAGATCCATGATTGGAAGTCTGCTCTATTTAACAGGTACCTGACCAGACATCATGCATGCAGTAGGAATGGTTGGAAGATTTTAGGCAAATACTAAGGAAACTCATCTTCAGGCAGTAAAGAGAATTTTCAAGTATCTTCAAGGAACTCAAAATTATGGCCTATGGTATCCTAGAGATGCAAATCTCACTCTTCATGCTTATACAGATGCAGATTGGGCTGGAAGCGCGGATGACAGAAAAAGCACTAGTGGCGGTGCATTCTTTATGGGTTCCAGATTAGTATCTTGGTTCAGCAAGAAACAGAGTTCTATTGCATTATCTACAGCTGAAGCAGAATATGTAGTTGCTACATCTTGTTGCACCCAACTCCTTTGGATGATGCAAACCTTGCAGGATTATCAAATCACTTGTACTCCACCTATCTCCATCTTATGTGATAATACAAGTGCAATCGGCATTTCAAAGAATCCAGTCATGCATTCAAAGACCAAGCACATACCTATCAAATATCATTTTCTTCGGGAGCAAGTGCTGGAACAAAAAGTCAATTTGGAGTATGTTCCCTCTAAGGAACAAGTTGCTGATATACTCACCAAACCACTACCTAGGGAAACATTTGAATACCTCAGATAGAAGTTGGGAGTAGTTGATGCTTCATCCTGCTGTTGAAACTTGTCTGTTTAAGTTGTTTTACGCGAGTTGGATGAGGAGGATCCGCATACATACGCCGGTTTGTGCAGATACAGTCGCGTATATGATGGTTTGAAGGAAATCACTGGGGACAGACTCTGGTTGAAGAGAGTTTGATATGGGTCTGACAGAGACCATCTGGCACAGGTTCAGGGGGAGTAGATAAACTTCTGATAATGCATTGTTGACATTACATTAGAAGCTTTTGGTTCGAGTACACAAGCTGTTTTGGGTTCAGGTGGATCAACTGCAGAAGGAGAACAAAAGGAAAACATGGTCGTTGATCTGTAGAGTGATTGTCAGAAGACGCTGCTATTAGTTATTAGTGAATTTCATAAGTCTTGCTATTTCATCTCTATGTCATGTATATCGTTTATTTTCAAGGTCATGTAATGGCCTATTTTGGTTTCCCCACTATGCCTGGGATGAATGATGTAATGTACTTGGTTGTCTTATGTAAATTTCTAGTGTATCCCCACTTGGTTGGGTGATGGATGTATGTATAGAGTCTGTGGTGATAGGAAGGTCTTTTATGATGTATAAGTCATGGTTCTTCTTGAAGAACATCTTTTTGCAGATCTTGCCTACAAGTCAGGGGGAGCTTGGTCAACACAACAGAGCAGAGAATTCATTATGTACTCAGGGGGAGCACAACCTTTGCCCTTGATGACAAAGGGGGAGAATGACTTTGAGGATCTTGGGGTTGCCATCAAGTCTAAAGGGGGAGATTGTTGGCATTATGGAATAGGTTTGGCACTATGGCACAGGTGTTGTCCTTGATGGCAACTCACTCTGGTGACAGATCAAAGTTCAGGCACTCAGAAAGAAGAAAACGATATATACGCAGATTCACTTTGACGAAGCCGTGTATACACACGGGTTGGACGTTCCCAAGGTGTGTATGTGTATACATGCACTTTCATGCAAGGAAAAGCACGTACATCTGGGAGAACTTATTTTTGGTCCATGGTATTTAGTCTTTGGCATTTGAATCTATGGTTATGGGCCATGGTATCTCGTCATAAGTGTTGATCCCAAGTATTGGGTCCATGGTATTGAATTGTTATGGTTTTTGGAATGTGGTATTGTGAAAGGCCTAAGGCTATAAAAGAGGAAGGAGATCATTTGGCAAAGGATCCATCTGAATTATTGAATATCTGATAAAGTGCTAGATCTGGAATATTGTGATTGGGTTATGGTACAGATCTGGATCTGAATAAAGATGGAACCTGAACGCAAGGAGAAGGATAAGTTCTATTGATGGGTCAAAATCTTAAGGGTTGAATGATAGTATCTTTGTATGATTTTGATCTATTCTATGTGGCGCTTGCTTGATCTATAAATTTGGTAATCTGGGTTAACTAATGTCTAAATGTTTGAAAGAGTGAATTATCCTTTATAGATCTATACGTAGGTTCATTGAAGCAAAGGCGTGTATACACGCAGGTTCTGAGAATTAAAATTGCATATACGCAGGTTGGTCCAAACACAGAAGCGTATACACACAGGTTTCTGGTTCTTGAAGTAGCGTACGTCCTTTGAATTATCTTCTAGCTGCTTCTGCTTATTGTTGCAGTGTTCTGGGTTCAGAATTTGGTGTGTGGTTACTGTTACTCTGTTCTGGGTACAACTGTCAGAGAAGTGTCTATTTGATTCAGTGTTAATTGGTGAAAAGGAGATTGTTTGATACAGAAATTCTTGATGTTTGATTGATGTTCATGGATCCAGTCTGAAAATTTATGAAACGTGGTCCCTGGAAGCAAAGAGAAGGTTGTAGCCTTCTGCAGGTAGTAGCCTGCGTACTATTATCCTAGCTAGTACAAGAGTTAAGGGGGTTGTAGCTCCCTTCCAAGAAATGCTAGAGAACGAAAGAGGGTTGTAGCTCTCTGTAGGTAGCAGCCTGCATACTGGTAAAGGATTGCACCAGTACAGAAACATTGTAAGAAGAAGTTTCTAAATAAAGGAAGATAGAGATGAATTGCAGCAGGTGGTTTTCACCCACATTGGGTTTCCACCTTATATCTTGTGTTCTTGTGTGTGACTGTCTTCTGCTCTGTTTCACTATTTCTAGTTAATGTTTATTTGACTCTGATACATAGATTAATGGTCAACATATGTAAGATAAACTAAATTATAAGTTTGCATGGTATACGCAGGTTTCCTTATCTGTAGTTGCATATATACGTGGTTTTCACTGACTGAAGTAGCGTATATGATCTGGGTTTGAAAAAGAAAATAATTGACTTGATAATACTGATTCACCCCCCCTCTCAGTATTATTTCCAACAAGAACAGCTATTGGTTCTGTCAAACTAAGGAAACACATGCCTGGTCAACGCTAGTCAAACTTGACCTGTCATTCAGGAATCCCTATTAAAAAGGGGAAAATATTATTTTTTGGGATTTTTCCTAGTTTTGTGAACCAAACTTGATGAGTTTGACCTAGATGGATGGATTAAGATATATAAGAACGTTAGAGCCATTCTAGCAAAGTTTGTTGGTGATTTTCTTATTTAAACTGAGTTTATGAACCATTCAAATATGTAATCTGTATTCAGACTATTGGAGACTTTTTGATAATTTGAAGAATAATTTCTATTGTTCTAGTTGTTGTTCATACTATGGATATTTTCATAAGTTAGTTGTAGCTAAGAGTTTCTTAGGTGTAAAAGGCAAGGTTGGAGGGCCCCCATACCAAGCTAGTACACTTTGATTAAATTAGCATAATTTCAATTCCAGTATTTCTTGTTTCATATTTATGATTCAATTATTTAGATGTGTGATTCTTTTTATGTGATTTTTGGATGATGTCAGTTTAAAGTCAAATTTGCATATGAAAGGACAAACAAGGATTCAAGTTAAATTCTCTTTCTATCAATTTATGAATCATAGCTAAAATCATCCTTTTTGCATTTCCTATATTATTTCTTGAATTCCAGTTTTTATTTGATGCAATGGAAATGTGATTGGAGTAGAACTGTGAAGAAGGACAACCAGGACCTCCTAAGCTAGGAGCGTCTTCTCTTGGTTGTTGCATCTTGAACCAGCAGCTATTTAGCCTTTTAAAACTTAGAATATATTTGTAATATGCACTTCCTTTAACCTTGTAGTCTTGCCTTCCTAAATTGACTTCACCTAAAATCCATATACTTTAGACATGCTTCCAAGTCTACAAACCCGGATTGTCAAGTAAAACACTTGTGTTAGTTTACTTAGTAAATTGATTTGACATTTTTGGCGTCATTGTCGGGGAAGCATATTTAGATTTAATCAAAATAGGAATCTTTAAACAAGAACATACAAAAACATGAAAGGTAAATATGATTTTTCATTATGGTCATTTATGCCTAGTCAAAGAGATGAAAAGGGTAGATACACAAAACAAGACCCCCCAACTACTAAACCATTGGTACAAGTAGGATTACCTCCATTTGAGTTAACTACACCAATTTCTAGAAAACTAACTTTGGAAGAGTTAGAGGAAAAGAAACGTTCAAGAAAAAGGTTAACTCTTGTCGAAAGACAAACTTTGTTAGCTTATGAAGTGAAGAGAAAACAAAAACACATAGGAACATCTTCCATAGGAAAACAAAGAGAGATAAGAAAAGCAATTGATCAACCTATTCTTGAACAAATAGATCAACCTATCTTTGAACAAATAAAACAAGTTGAATCTCAAGTTGTTACTGAAACATTTGAAACTTCTTAAAAAGATATGGCAAAAGAAGGGCAAGGATCTAACATCCTCACTCCAGAAAAAAGGTTATAATATGCAAAGAAACAAAAATAACAGCAAAGAAGAAGAGAAGAAGAGACAAGAAGAGAAGTATAAAAGAAAAGAGAAAGATGCCAAAAGAGAATATGATCATAAGAGAAGACAAGATGCAAAATTAGAAAATGATAAAGAATATGCTTTTGGATTTCCCATTGTAGATACTAGGGAATTCTAGGAGAAGAGGTAAAAATAAAGAATATTCCACCTTCAGTTTTACCAAATTTATAAGAAATGCATTATGAATATCTTGATTCATTCATGTTTGAATTTGATATCTTATGTAGAACTTATGGCTATACTGATGGTACACATAAGCTTCGTATTTTTCCTGCTACTCTTAAAGAAATTGCATTAAAATGGTTTATGGTATTACGAGAATACTATATTACTTCTTAAGAAGAAATGAAGAAAACATTTCTTAAGAAATATCAAGCCTATTGTAGGCCTAGAGATTGAAAAGAAGATATTTTTAGAATGTCTCAACAAGAAGATAAGAGTTTGGAAGAATATTTAGAACAATTTCTTTACAACCTGCAAAATTCCAAACAACATTCTCTAAATCCTGATACCATTACAACAATTTTTCTCGAAGGAATATGAGATCAGTATCTTGATATTCTCAATGTGATGGGAAAAGGAGATATTTCATATTTACCATCCGATAAAATTGTTGAATTATGTCAGAGGTATGAAAGAGGTGGAGCTAAAATAGGAAAAATAGGTAAACTTCAAGAGCTTCTAAATCAGCAACAAGAGGAGTAGAAAGAGAAGAAATGGGGAGTTTGTTAGAAAGCTTTAAAACTGATTTTTTGAGCACCTTAGGAACACAAGTTGATGTATTGAAAGCAAAGAAGAAATAAGAAGAAAAAGAACAAACAATGTCAATCTTTTGTCCTACATGTAGGAAGAAGCATCTTTTACAAGAATGTCCTTTGGATAATATACATGTTTGTGGACTTCGTACAGAAAATCATGTTACAGAAGATTGTCCAACATTAAAAGAGTAGCAAGTAGTCCAATTAGAAGAAAATCAAAGATTTTATTATATGGCACCATGAAGCCTGGCAACCATGTTTTACAAGAACATCACAACAATTTCCTAAGCAAATTCCCCAAAATTTTCAATATCAAAATTCATTGAAAACTCCTATGCCATGGCATGTTTGGCCTCATCAGCAAAACCAAAACCAACCTTCACAAAGTTGGCGAGGATATGCTTATGGAGCCCGACCTCCCCAACAAATCTACACTCAAAAATATCAATCTTATCCTCAATAGTAATATCAATAGCCATATCCTCAACAATCATTTCCATATCAGCAATCCCCTCAATCAAATCCATTCACACAACAATCAAATGCCTACACTAACTCAACCTCAACAACTTCAGCTCAACCACCAACCAGAACAACTCAATTACCTTCTCAACCAGTAGAAAATCTAAGTAATAGAGTGGAGAGGCCAACATATAATGTGGAAGAAACAACATTATTTCCTGCATATTCTATTCTAACTATTTGAGACATCCACTTGAGGTCAGGAAAAGTTGCACAAAAAGATTCTTTACCAATCATAGAAGAAAAAATTCAAAAAGGAGAATAATCTAAAAAGTCTAATCCATGGAATCAAATTCAGAAAAGCAAAACTATTATGACTCAAAAACCACCTTTCCCAGAACGTTAGTCGATCGAAAAACTTCAATTGCTTTTCTTGAATTTGATATCATAGATGAATTAAAGAATTCTTATGAAAAAATTCCTTTGTTGAAAGCTACCAAAGATATTCCAATTTATACAAAAACAATAAAGGAATTATGTATTAAGAAAACTGGCAGAAAGAAAAGAGATCCAACCACAATCCAGGTCATTGGCAAACTAGCTAGTCTCATTGAAAAATGTATTGATCCATCAATACCTATGGTTACCATTTCAATCAATAAATTTTTTAGTTCCTAAAACTTTAATTGATCTAGGAGTTGTTATAAATGTCATGAGAATAGAAACTATGAAGTATTTAAAACTGCCAAATGTTCGACCTACTGCTACAATTTTAGAACTAGCAAATAGATCTAAAGTTGTACTGGAAGGAATACTTGAAGACATCCTTGTTTCTTTGGATTCTTGGGAATATCCTGTAGACTTTCTAATCTTGCAACCAAAATCTAATCTAGGATTCCATCATTAATTCTTGGCAAACCATGGTTAGCTACATCAAATGCCTTCATTGGATACAGATCAGGAAGCATGATTATAGTACATGGAGATGAAAGGAAACATATCACACTCTATCCTCCTACGCATTCTCCTTCTTTACTATCATGGAATAATGATTAACACGAAAAAATTCTACCTGTTTTAAGCATTAATCACGCCTTTAATTTTAGAGAAGAAGAAGAAAATGAGGATTTAATAGACCTTTTTATTTCAGAACCTAATATTTCTTAGCAGCTATGAATAACACAATATGAAGCTGCAAATCATCTTCTTAATCAATGTTTTTAGGAAAATTGTACTATTCAATCATTACAAAATTCATTTGAAAGAATTTTTCTTGTCAACTCAGTTACCAATTATCAAAGAAAAATCATTGAAATCAATCCCAGAAAGAATTAAACATTAGTAATAATATACAATCATCACAAGAACAGGGAATTGCATTATTACATAAATATTCAAAAGCTTTTGCCTAGGATTATACAGACATGCAAGGAATCCATCTAAAAACATGTATCCATCACATTTACACAAATGAAACAATCAACTAATAAGACAACCACAAAGAAGAATGAATCCAATGATGAAGGAGATAGTGAAAGAGGAGTTGCAGAAACTATTACAGGTAGGCTTTATCTACCCTATCTCTAATAGTCAATGGGTTTCTCCCTTAGTTGTGGTGCCAAATAAAAATGACAAATGGAGAATATGTGTAGACTATAAAGAACTGAACAAGGAAACATTGAAAGACTATTTACCACTACCATTCATTGATCAAGTACTAGACTTATTAGCAGAGAAAAAGTTATTTTCCTTTCTTGATGGATTTAGTGGATACAATCAAATCAAGATAGCATTAGAGGATCAGGATAAAACTATATTTACTTGTCCATGGGCTATATATGCTTACAATGTTTTAGCTTTTGGATTATGTAATGCACCTGCTACATTTCAAATAGGAGTCCTAGCTATCTTTTCAGACCTTATACATGAATGTGTTGAAGTCAACATGGATGATTTTACTGTTTATGGAAGTACATTTGGTGATCTTTTAAACAATCTTGAAAATTTTCTAAAAATATGCAGAGACAAACTTATCCCTCAACAATGAAAACTGTTTTATGATGTTAACTAAAGGGATCGTGTTGGGACACCACATTTCTTCTTCTGGAATTAAGTTAGACCTAGCAAAGATACAAGTAATTGTAAACATAATGCAACCAAAATCACAGAAAGAAGTATGAAGTTTCTTGGGATATGCAGGCTACTACAAAAGATTCACTGGAAACTTTAGCAAAATAGCTTTACCCTTGTTAAATTTACTTGCAAAATACGTTGAGTTTCAATGGACTACAAATTGTCAAAATAGATTTGAAAAATTGAAAAATAAATTATCTATAGCACCCATTCTCAGAGGACCAAATTGATAATTTCCATTCCACATATCTAATAATGCATCTGACACATATATAGGATAATCTCTAGGACAAAAAGAAAATCAATTTAACTATGCCTGTTACACTGAAATTTGTCACCATGACTATCTGCAATTAATATGGCTCCATCAATAGTCATATTATCCTCCTTGT
>APFE030460969.1:0-13742 GCA_000404065.3 Pinus taeda
TGATGTGTTTGGACCTGTGAAGGTTCCATCATTGGGTAAGTCTGTGTACTATGTATCATTTATAGACTACTTCTCAAGGAATACATGGATATATTTCCTTAAGAAGAAATCTGAAGTCTTTGATAGGTTTAAAGAATTTAAGGCTCTCGTGGAAAAACAGACATAGAAGAAGATAAAGGTGCTAAGAGAAGATAATGGTGGAGAGTTTTGCAGCAAGGAATTTGAAGAATTCTGTAAGAAGTGTGGTATATCATGGCAGAAGACTACTCCATATACAACTCAGCAAAATGGAGTTGTAGAAAGAATGAACAATACGTTGATGGAAAGGGAAAGAAGCATGCTCAGTGGTGCCGGGTTAGGACAGGAATTCTGGGCAGAGGCGGTGGATACTGCATGTTTCCTGGTCAACAAGTCACCTTCATCAGTTGGAGGATAAGACTCCACAAGAAGTATGGACTGGTAAGAAACCCTCTCTTTCACATCTAAGGTATTTGGATGTGATGCATATGTACATGTTCCAAAGGAGAAACGAACCAAGTTGGATAGTAAATCTGAAAAGTGCATCTTTATTGGGTATAAGGATGGTGTAAAGGGTTATAAGCTTTGGAACCCAGTAACAAGGAAGGTTGTGTACAGCTGAGATGTGGTGTTCAGAGAGGTGAAAGATGTTATTAAACATGAAATCCAACCAAAGGAACCTGAGAAGATAGAGTTTGAGCTAAAGGAGGAAGAATCAGACTCTACAGTAGAGGAGGAAGCAGAAGATGAAGAGCCACAGACTCCAGGTGTGAGAAGATCAGTTCGAGAAAGAAGGTAGCTAGAAAGGTATAATCCATCTACTTTCTGTTCAAATTTTGCTTTATCTATTACTGATGATGATCCCAGAACTATGAAGGAAGTCGTAGATTCAGAGGATGGAAAAATCTGGAGAGAGGCCATGGTTGATGAAATGGCATCTTTGCACAAAAATGAGGCTCGGGATCTGGTGGAGTTGCTGGCTGGAAGGAAACCCATTTGCAGCAAATGGGTGTTCAAGAAGAAGAAAAATACAGAAGGAAAGGTGGAGAAATACAAAGCTCGGTTGGTAGTAAAAGGTTATTCCCAAGTGCCGGGAATTGATTTTGATAATATTTTTTCTCTTGTTGCCAAGGTAACTTCTATTAGCTTACTTTTATCTATTGTTGTTGCTTTTTATTTTGAGGTAGAATAGATGGATTTGAAGACAACATTTATTCACAAGGATCCGAAAGAGGAGATCTATATGAAGCAACTTAAAGGCTTTGCAGTGAAGGATAAGAAAGAACTAGTATGCAAGTTAAAGAAGTCTCTGTATGGGTTAAAATAGTCACCAAGGATGTGGTATGAGAAATTTGATACATTTATATAGGGACTTGGCTTCACTCGAAGCAAAGCAGATCACTATGTGTATTTTAAATTAATTGGTGATCGCGTTATTTATCTGGTCTTGTATGTGGAAGATATGTTGCTGGTTGGAAATGACAAAGAAATTATCCAAGATTTGAAGACCCATTTGTCCTCCAAATTTGACATGACAGATCTTGGTGCTACACAGTGCAAACTATATTTTGGGCATGGAAAGTAAAAGAGATCGGACAAAGAGGAAGCTCTGGTTAAACGAGAGGAAGTATGTCGAGACAATATTGCAGAGGTTTAATATGCAGGATAGTAAACCGGTGAAGGTTCCTATTCTTGTAGGTGTTAATTTATCTACTGAATAGTGTCCCAAGACACACGAAGAGGAAGAGGACATGTCTCGTGTTCCATATGCAAGTGCAGTCAGTAGCCTGATGTATGCAATGATCTGTACTAGACCAGACATTGCACATGCAGTGGGAGTATTGAGTAGGTTTATGTCAAAACCAGGGAAGGAGCACTGGACAACAGTGAAGCGGGTTTTCAGGTATTAGTGTGGCACTAGTGATTATGGTTTGTGCTACCAAGAAAGACCAGGATTGGATAGAGTGTTGGATATTCATGGCTTTGTTGATGCAGACTGGGCCAGAGATCTGAATCAAAGAAGATCTACAAGTGGGTATGTGTTTAACTTATTTGGAGGTGCAGTCAGTTGGATGAGTAAGAAATAATTTGTAGTGGCACTATCAACTACAGAGGCAGAATACATGGCAGCCACTCATGCAAGCAAGGAAGCAGTTTGATTGCAGAGATTGTGTTCAAGTATGGGGTTAGTACAGGAAGCTATAAGGATAGACTGTGACAGCCAAACAACAATTTTCTTGGAAATGAACCCTGCATATCATTCAAAGACAAAGCACATTGATGTTCAGTATCACTTTGTGAAGGATATGAGAGAAGACAAAAAGGTGTTGCTAGCAAAGGTGGACACTTTGAAGAGTACTACAGATGCATTGACAAAATGTGTGAGCTCTGAGAAGTTCTCTTGGTGTAGAGAAACAATGGGCATTGCAGGGCATGATAAATGACTAAGCTCTCTTGTGGCTCCCTATGGAAAGAAAACAATAGGTGGGAGAATGTTGGGTTGTGTTATATTCTTTCCACAACTAGCCCACGTAGTTAACTGGGGGGTTAGAAGGGGGGCAGAGCCCCCCCTTCATTGCACCGATTGCATAGCGGGGGGAGTCATAGGGAGTTTGAGGGGTGCAGGTAACCCAACTCTATGGGGTTCAGGGTAGCATCCCAGAAAATTTTGTTTTTGGACCCTATATTAGGTTGGACGAACCTACCTATGGTTTTGTGCATGATTTTTCGCACGTGGTTTTGGACACCATGGTTTTCGGTCCATGTTTTTGGACGCAACGGTTTTCAGTCCATGGTATTGGATGCTTCGAAATGTATAAATATGTATTGTAACATTGAAGGGAACAGAATGAAAAATCAAGATGGTAGTCTCGGTTTTGGGATCCAAGGGAAAATCTCTGTGTATATGTGTTTTATGTTTTATGCTCTCGCATTGTTTATTTTTAGTGTTTCAGAATTGGTATGCAGGTAATTTCTGTAAAGGGTTAAAACCTATAGTGGCATATTGTTATTGGGAAATTGTGGTTGAGTTAGACCAATGGCAAGGCAACACGTGGCAAGCCTGTAGGTTTCCATGTGCCCCTACGTTGGTGTGATAAAATTTTATGGAGGCATCGGGGTTCGACTCGACAACTTCCCCTCCGCAACCAAATCTCTTACCAACTCCACTATGCATTATTTCCTAACCACTATGGCTAACCACATAAACTTATGGTACAATTCTAACCACTATGGCTAACCACATAAACTTAATTTACTTGTTGTTGTTCAACACTTGTTTTTCATGCCATTCTGCTCATGATTCTAGCATAAAACTTGACATGGATTTGCCTGTTTTGATTCACAAACACCTAAGAAAACCTATGCACATGAAGCAATTGACAAGCATTTGTTTTTAAATCTGAAATTGAAATTAGCACAACAAAACTAACATCAGCTACAGATCAAGTTAGTATCAGAGCAACAGTTTATTTGCTTGATTGCTTGAGTTTTTGTGCAAGTAGGGTTTATATGGTTTCATATTTGTGAAGCCTTTTGATGCATTTCAAGTGTTATGCCAACTTCAACAAGCGATGTTTCAACAAGAGGTCCACTGGATAATGGAAACCATGTTGCAAAGAAGATGAAATTGTTTTGCACTCATTTCCACAAGCAATGTCATCTCATAGACAAGTGTTGGACTTTAATACAACAAGTCATCCACGACATTTGAAGAAGATGGAGAGAGACTTTGGAAAGAATGAAAAAGGAGATTCCATAATTGATGTGGGTCAAGATGATTCAGAAGATGATGTGCAGCTGAAAGAAGTGCCATTGAAATGGTTTGGTAAGAGGTGGTTTGATTTTTTATCCAAATAAGTCTTGCATTTCTTTTGTTGATAGATGCAATTCTTTATCGTAAAATGCATTTCTTTGCCTTATGAATGCATTACTTTTCTGTTGAAAGTATGTTGCCACTTGTATGATGCAAGATGTTGAAAGTGGAGTTCTATTTGACTCACTTAAATGCATCAAAGAAGGTAATTTGTAGTCACAAATTTGTATGTGAATGCATTCTTAATGTTGCATATTTTCGCCAGGAAGGTGTGTGAAAGTGGGGTATATTACTCACTTCAGTTGCAGCAAATTTGTCAATTCAGCTCTTACGTACCCATATATGTTTTATGGCTTATTGTACTTGTGATTATACTTGAGGGATAATTGAAGAATTGTACACATACATGAGAGTTTGTGTGTGTGTGAACAATGGAATTGTAGCTAGTTTCATTGTGTTTGGATACATGCATGAGTGTCAACTTGTGTCGATTGTTGTCGCATGTATGTCATATCAACTTGGAAGAGTTGATTTTATCTCCAAAGGTGAAAGGGATATGTTGATCAATTATTGCATGAGATGTGAAATTCTTATTGTTTATGCAAAGAATTGTCAAGTTGTTGTACATGCTTTTGCTTGACTTGAAAGTTAGTTGCTTGAAGAAGTATGTTTTGTTTTGAGGCTACAACGATTAGTGCTTTGTGTGTAGTTTTCTTCCAGCTCGCATCCATAATTGTTTGAATCGACGTTTCGAGCCATCCACCATGGCTCATCATCAAGATAGATAAGTAATTGTGTAAGTCAAATCTCATTGGTATGAATAAATAGAGTTAAGAGATGTAAAGGGAATGGAAGTCGACTCTGTCATAATTGTTTTATAATATTTGGTTTTAATTTAATAAAAAAATAGAGTGATTTAAATTGAAATATTTAATTATATAATAAGAATTTTAATTATTTTCAATTAAATTGAGAATAAAAATAATTTATTATTTAAACTAGTTATTATATATTTGTTTTATTTTATTTTATAATTAATTTTATTTTGGTTTTGTTCTTACTTTAGAATAAATTAATTAGATTGGTTTTAATAATAATCGTATTAGTGATAATTAATACTAATTATTAATATTAGTGTTGTTTCTAGAATTTTTTTTATAATTTTAATGATTTTTGTTTTATTTATGATCTATGGATTGATTTTAATGTTGACTAAGAATCTTATTAATTTTCTTAAATGAAATTGGTTTATATGTTTAAAAAATATAAATGAGGAATAGTGTTAATATTAATTAATATTAATGTTAATATTAGTAATGATCTATGAAACTAATCTAATTATTCGTTGGAATTTTTTAAAGTTTTCTCAATTATCTAAGATTCTTTATTTTTAGTTAAAATGTAAATTAATATTTAAATTTTAAGAATTTGAAATTAGGATAAGTGTTTAATAAAAGTGCATAGTGTAGAGAGAGAAGCGAGGTTGGAGAGTGAGGTGAGAGGTCAAGCGTAATGAGGGAATTGTTGAGTTAGGAGAGAGTGTTCTAGGATGTTAAAGTAGGAATCCAGTTGTCACTTATTTTCCATCCTTCGTCTCGTTTGAGGTTGTTAGGGTGTTTACCTATTTCTATGGCTTCTCTCAGTTTTCTATGGTGTTAATTATCAATTTTGGCTACTACCTTAGAGTTTTCAATGTAGACGTGATGATTTGTTTTGTTGGAATGTTTGGCTAGGGCAGAGGTTTTTGAGTGGTTATGTTTTATATCAGTGGCATGTTCTTGAATCCTAGTGTGGACAGATCAACTAGTTTCTCCAATGTATGTTTTTCCACATGAACACGGAACCATGTAAACGCCTTTGTGGCATTTTGGATCAACAGGGTCTTTGACAGATTTTAGGCATCTGCTGATGGTGTTCATAGGTCTGTAAGTGGTTCTAATTTTGTTCTTTTTTAAAATGTGTGCAATTTTATCAGTTGTGCCTAATATGTAAGGGAGGTGCACCTTACCTAAATGATCATCTAGTGCTTGTTTGTTTTTAGGATTCTCTACATTCTTAAAGGCCTTGATCACTTGGTGTTTATTGTATCCATTCTCTATGAATACATTCATAAGATGGTTCTTCTCATCTTCGAAGTGATTTTCATCCGAAATATGAACGACCATGGTTGCTAGAGTGTTGAGAACACCGATTTTTTGGGATGGATGGTGGTGAGAGTTGGCATGTAGGTAATGTTCTGTGTGGGTTTTCTTACAATATACCTGGTGTGATATGGAGCCATATTTGTTACTTTTGATTAGGATGTCAAGAAACGGAAGGCTATTGTTTTCCTCTATTTCCATGGTAAATTTGATAGAATTGGATAGATTGTTTAGGTGTTGCAGGAAAGTGTTTAATTTTTCTTTTCCATGAGGCCAGATAATGAATGTGTCATCGACAAACATTTTCCAAACTTTGGGTTTTAATGGGGTAGATTCAATGGCCCTAGTTTCAAAATCCTCCACGAAGAGACTAGCAATGATAGGAGATAAAGGGGATCCCATCGCTACACCGCACGTCTGTTCATAAATTTCATCTTTGAAATTAAAGAAGGTAGATTTGAGACAGACCTCAATTAATTTGGCTATGTCTGAGTTTGTGATTTTATGGATCACTTCCATGGCTTCACCTATGGGAATGTTGGTATAGAGAGATTTAACATCAAAACTGACTAATATGTCATTGGTATCTAGGTTTAGATCTTTGATCTCATTAATGAAGTGGGTGCAGTCTTTGACAAAGGAATTAGTATTTCCAACCAGAGGTTTTAATTTTTTAGCTAGGTATTTTCCCAACTGGTAGGTGGGACCTCCTATAGTATTGACAATGGGTCTTATGGGGACGCCTTCTTTGTGTATCTTCAAGGCTCCATAGATTCTAGGGGTGTATGGGTTGTTTTCTAATAGATTTTTAATTTTTTGTTCTTTACTTGATCTTATCAGATTATGTACGTTTCTGGAGATCTTTTTTAATGGATTCTTATTTAATTTAATGTAATAACCACTGTTGGTGAGGTGGTCTATCATCTTTTCATTATAATCAATTGTGTTCATTATGACAGCCGCACCACCTTTGTCAACTTTTAGGACTACAATATCAGGGTCTTGATTTAAAGTTTTGAGTGCTAAATGTTCTTGTTTGGAAATGTTGCTTTTGGGTGAGTGGGATTTTCTCAGGATGATGGAGCAGTCTTCTCTGATAGTTTCTTTAATGTTGTCTGGTAACTCCCTGATCCCATACTCTATGTTGCAAAGTATGTCTTCTTTGGGGATTTCCCGAGGGGAGATGACAAACTTTAACCCTTTTTCTAGGAGATCGAGGATATTCTGGTCAATTTGTTTGTTTGATAGATTCACCACATGTCCTGGATGCATAGCTGTGGCTCTCAATGTTGATGACACAAGGTCTATGTTGTGCTTATCTACTATCGATTTCTCTGACCCACCACCTTAGCAATTGTGGCTAACCCTGTGGCCTCCCTCGATGTTGATTCATGCCTGTTTATTACAATTTCTTTAGTGCTGGAAACACTGCATATGTTGTATGCTACAACCTGCATCGTTTCTTGGTTAACCATAGTTAATGCCATAGCATTACCTATTAGGGTCACGCTGTTGTGGTTTTCGTTATTACGACCTTCTTGAATGTTGCGATCTTCAGCGGATATGATTTCAATTACTGCTTTAAACACTATAGGTTTTTGAGTAATTAAGATGGCATCGTAACTGGAAATAAATTGTGCAAGTCCTTCATCAGTTCTTTTTAATGCTGCAGCATAATACTTATGGTTGACCTTCGATCCTTCCTTGGATGCAAGCATATTCATGGAACCTCCAATAGATATACCATTGTTTGTTTCAGGAAGCGTGAGTTATTCTTGGTTGGCTGCGGAATGCGTTGGAGAAATATCAGTGTGGCTGGAGGGATTCTTTGTTTGAGTGATTAAGATGACATCGTAATGTGTTGTAATGTCTACTACAACCTACGCAAGTCCTTCATCATTTGTTTCTAATGTTGTAGCATAATACTTTAGGGTTTCGCTGTTAAGGTTCACCTTCAAGCCTTCCTTTGATGCTGGAAAATTCATGGAGCCTTTGTTTGTTGTTTCAGGCAGCGGAATGCATTGGAGCAATATCAATGTGGCTAGAGGGATTGTCTGTTTGGTTATTGGTTTTCGCTATCATCAGATCTTCTATGTTGGTTCGCGTTGTGAAAACCTGATTGACAATAGGATGGCTAGGGTTGTTGTCATGTACAGAATTCAAGATACTGAGACCTGTGTGCAACTAATTCTAGAGTGTGAAGGAAGGTTGTCTGCGTTATCTAGAGGTTTATGCTCAGGGTTTGAGATCTTGTTTAGTTTCTCGAATTTTAGGTTTAGTTTTGAGCATTTGCCTTCTTCATTTTTAAGGGTTCTTTAGAGTAGGCAATGCTGGATATGTTGTCTGCTACAACCTGCACCGTTTCTTGGTTAACCATAGTTAATGCCATAGAATTACCTATTAGGGTCACGCTGTTGTGGTTTTTGTTATTACGGCCTTCTTGAATGTTACAATCTTCAGCGGATATGCTTTCAGTTTCTAATTTAAACGATGTAGGTTTTTGAGTGATTAAGACGACATCATAACCTGATGTAATATTTGCTACAACCTACGCAAGTCCTTCATCATTTTTTTTTGACACTGTAGCATAATACTTTAGGGTTTCATTGTTATGGTTCACCTTCAAGCCTTCCCTGGATGCTAGCAAATTTGTGGAGCCTTTGTTTGTTGTTTCAAGCAGCATGAGTTGTTCCTATTTGACTGCAGAATAAGTTGGAGCAATATCAGTGTGTCTGGAGGGATTTTCTGTTTGGTTATTGGTTTTCGTTATCATCAGATCTTTTGTGCTGGTTTGCATTGTGAAAAATTGATTAAAAGTGGGATGGCTAGGGTTGTTGTCATGTACAAAATTCAAGATTAAGGAGTTAAGGACTGAGACTTATGTGGGGCTAATTCTAGAGCGTGAAGGAAGGTTGTCTGTGTTATCTAGAGGTTTATGCTTAGGGTTTGAGATCCTGTTTAGTTTCTTGAATTTTAGGTTTAGTTTTAAGCATTTGCCTTCTTCATTTTTAAGGGTTCTTTAGAGCCAGCAACGCTGGATATGTTGTCGGCTACAACCTGCATCGTTTCTTGGTTAACCGTAATTAATGCCATAGAATTACCTATTAGGGCCACGCTGTTATGGTTTTCATTATTGCAGCCTTCTTGAATGTTGCAATCTTCAGCGGATATGCTTTCAGTTGCTGATTTAAACGTTGTAGCTTTTCGAGTGCTTAAGATGGCATCGTAACTAGAAACCACCTACACAAGTCCTTCATCAGTTGTTATTAACGTTGCAACATAATACTTACGATTGACCTTCGAGCCTTCCTTAGATGCTGGCAAATTCATGGAACCTCCAGTAGATAGACCATTGTTTGTTTCAGGAAGTGTCAGTTGTTCTTGGTTGACTGTGGAATGTGTTGGAGCAATATCAGTGTGGCTGGAGGGATTATCTATTTGAGTGATTAAGATGGCATCGTAACTTGATGTAATGTCTGCTACAACTAGCACAAGTTCTTCATCATTTGTTTATAACATTGTAGCATAATACTTTAGGGTTTCGCTATTATGGTTCACCTTCAAGCCTTCCTTGGATGCTGGCAAATTCTTAGAGCCTTTGTTTGTTGTTTCAGGCAGTGTGAGTTGTTCTTGGTTGACTGCGGAATGCGTTGGAGAAATATTAGTGTGGCTGGAGGGATTGTCTATTTGGTTATTGGTTTTTCACTATCATTGAATTTTCTATGCTGGTTCGCGTTGTGAAAATCTGATTGACAGTGGGATGGCTAGGGTTGTTGTCATGTATAGAATTCAAGATTAAAGAGTTAAGGATTGAGACCTGTGTGGGGCTAATTCCTGAACGTGAAGGAAGGTTGTATGTGTTATCTAGAGATTTATGCTCAGGGTTTGAGATCTTGTTTAGATTCTCGAATTTTAGGTTTAGTTTTAAGCATTTTCCTTCTACATTTTTAAGGGTTCTTTAGAGCTGGCAATGTTGGATATGTTGTCTGCTACAACCTGCACCATTTCTGGGTTAACCGTAGTTAATGCCATAGCACTACCTATTAGGTTCACGCTGTTTTGGTTTTCGTTTTTACGTCCTTCTTGAATGTTGCGATCTTCAGTGGATATGCTTTTAGTTGCTGCTTTAAACGTTGTAGGTTTTTGAGTGATTAAGATGGCATTGTAACTAGAAACAACTTGCGCAAGTCCTTCATCAGTTATTTTTAATGCTGCAGCATAATACTTACAGTTGACATTCGAGCCTTCCTTGAATGCTGGCAGATTCGTGGAACCTCCAGTAGATATACTTTTGTTTGTTTCAGGCAGCATGAGGTGTTCTTGATTGACCACAGAATAAGTTGGAGCAATATCAATGTGGCTGGAAGGATTGTTTGTTTGAGTGATTAATATGGCATCGTAACCTGATGTAATGTCTACTACAACCTGCACAAGTCCTTCATCATTTGTTTTTAACGTTGTAGCATAATACTTTAGGGTTTCGTTGTTACAGTTCACCTTCAAGCCTTCCTTGGATGTTGGAAAATTCGTGGAGCCTTTGTTTGTTGTTTCAGGTAGTGTGAGTTGTTCTTGGTTGACTGTGGAATGCGTTGGAGCAATATCAGTGTGGCTGGAGGGATTGTCTATTTGGTCATTGGTTTTCGCTATCATCGGATCTTCTATGTTGGTTCACGTTGTGAAAAGCTGATTGACAATGGGATGGGTAGGGTTGTTGTCATGTACAGAATTCAAGATTAAAAAGTTAAGTATTGAGACCTGTGTGGGGCTACTCTAGAGTGTGAAGGAAGGTTGTCTATGTTATCTAGAGGTTTATGCTCAACATTTGAGATTGTGTTTAGTTTCTCAAATTTTAGGTTTAGTTTTAAGCATTTGCCTTCTTCATTTTTAAGGGTTCTTTAGAGCTGGCAACGCTGGATATGTTGTCTACTACAACCTGCATCGTTTCTTGGTTAACCATAGTTAATGCCATAACATTACCTATTAGGGTCACGTTGTTGTGGTTTTCATTATTACGACCTTCTTGAATGTTGTAATCTTTAGCAGATATGCTTTCAGTTGCTGCTTTAAACGTTGTAGGTTTCTGAGTGATTAAGATGGCATCGTAACTGGAAACAACCTGCGCAAGTCCCTCATCAGTTGTTTTTAATACTGCAACATAATACTTATGGTTGACCTTCGAGCTTTCCTTGGATGTTGGCAGATTCGTGGAACCTCTAGTAGATATAACATTGTTTGTTTTAGGCAGTGTGAGTTGTTCTTTGTTGATTGCAAAATGATTTGGAGCAATACCAGTGTGGCTAGAGGGATTGTCTATTTTAGTGATTAAGACAACATTGTAACCTAATGTAATGTCTGCTACAACCTGCGCAAGTTCTTCATCATTTGTTTTTAACGTTGTAGCATAATACTTTAAGGTTTCGATGTTACAGTTCACCTTCAAGCCTTCCTTGGATGCTGGTAAATTCGTGGAGCCTTTATTTGTTGTTTCAGGCAGCGAGAGTTGTTCTTGGTTGACTGCAAAATGCATTGGAGCAATATCAGTGTGGCAAGAGGGATTGTCTGTTTGGTTATTGGTTTTCGTTATCATCGAATCTTCTATGTTGGTTCGCGTTATGAAAACCTGATTGACAGTGGGATGGCTAGGGTTGTTGTCATGTACAAAATTCAAGATTAAAGAGTTAAGGACTGAGACCTGTGTGGGGCTAATTCTAGAGCATGAAGGAAGGATTTATGCGTTATCTAGAGGTTTATGATCGGGGTTTGAGATCTTGTTTAGTTTCTCAAATTTTAGTTTTATTTTTAAGCGTTTTCCTTCTTCATTTTTAAGGGTTCTTTAGAGCTAGAAATGATGGATATGTTGTCTACTACAACATGCACCATTTCTTGGTTAACTGCAGTTAATGCCATAGCATTGCCTATTAGGTCACGCTGTTGTGGTTTTCGTTATTACGGCCTTCTTGAATGTTGCGATCTTCAACGGATATGCTTTCAGTTGCTGCTTTAAACACTGTAGGTTTTTGAGTGATTAACATGTCATCATAACTGGAAACAACCAGCGCAAGTCCTTCATCAGTTGTTTTTAACACTGCAGCATAATACTTACGATTGACCTTCAAGCCTTCCTTGGATGCTGGCAGATTCGTGGAACCTCCAGTAGAGATACCATTGTTTGTTTCAGGCAGTGTGAATTGTTCTTGGTTGACTGCAGAATGCGTTGGAGCAATATCAGTGTGGCTAGAGGGATTGTCTATTTGAGTGATTAAGATGGCATCATAACATGATGTAATGTCTGCTACAACCTGTGCAAGTCCTTCAACATTTGTTTTTAACGTTGTAACATAATAGTTTAGGGTTTCGCTATTACGGTTCACCTTCAAGCCTTCCTTAGATGCTGGCAAATTTGTGGAGCCTTTGTTTGTTGTTTCACGCAGTGTGAGTTGTTCTTAATTGATTGTTCTTGGTTGAATTTATGGAGCCCCGAAGATACACAGAGAAGGCGTCCCCATAAGACCCATTGTAGGTTTTAACCCCATACAGAAATTAGCTGCATACGAATTCTAAAACACATATACACAGAGATTTCCCCTAGATCCCAAAAATCGGGGACTACCAGCTTGATTTTTCATTATTTTCCTTTCAATGTTACAATACATTTTATAAATGCCGAAGTATCCAATACCATGGACCGAAAACCATCGCGTCCAAAAAACATGTGGGAAAACCATGCACAAAACCATAGGTGGGTCTACCCAACCTAAGTGGGGTTACGAGTACGCCTTAAACCCCCTGTGATCCCCTCCCTCCCGCTTCACAATCGGCGCAACGAAGGGGGGCTCCACCCCCTGTCTAACGCGCCGGTTAACTATGTCGACTAGTCGTAAAAATAATATAACACAACCCAACACCCATTATCAATATTATAGGAGGTCCCACCTACTAGTTGGCAAAATACCTAGCTAAAAAATTAAAACCTCTGGTTGGAAATACTAGTTCCTTTGTCAAAGACTCCACCTACTTCATCAATAAGATCAAAGATCTAAACCTAGATACCAATGACATATTAGTCAATTTTGATGTTAAATCTCTCTATTCCAACATTCCCATAGATGAAGCCATGGAAGTGATCCATAAAATCACTAACTCAGACATAGCCAAATTAATTAAGGTCTTTCTCAAATATACCTTCTTTAGTTTCAAAGATGAAATTAATGAACAGACGTGCAGTGTAGCCATGGGATCCCCTCTATCTCCTATCATTGCCAATCTCTTCATGGAGGATTTTGAAACTAGGGCCATTGAATATGCCACATTAAAACCCAAATTTTGGAAAATGTTTGTCGATGACACATTCATTATCTGGCCTCATGGAAAATAAAAATTAAACACTTTCCTGCAACACCTAAACAGTCTATACAATTCTATCAAATTTACCATGGATATAGAGGAAAACATAGCCTTTCATTTCTTGTGTTAGTCGATGGTTTACTAAACACAAGTCGACGAAACATACTTCGTGTGTAGTTTCCTTCCAGAGTTCTCGAATCCATAATTGTTTGAATCGATGTTTCGAGCCATCCACTATGGCTCATCATCAGGATAGATCAATAATTGCGTATGATAGATCTCATTGGTATGAATAAATAAGGTTAACAGATGTAAAGGGAATGGAAGCCGACCTTGTAATAATTGTTTTATAATATTTGGTTTTAATTTTATAATAAAAATAGAATGATTTAAATTGAAATATTTAATTATATAATAAGAATTTT